>DWME01001570.1:0-24166 GCA_018244795.1 Parelbella ahira ahira
GTTTCCGGTAAAATGACAATTACAGGTAATGTTACTGGCGCCAATTTGTTTTTGACAGGAATGGAATATTTTTTTTACCGCCAAGTCAGCCAATAGCCACAGATAAAACATATTCTAACATAGCTAACCAATAAATAGGTTAAATTCTGGGTTCCGTACCAAAAGACAAAAACAGAAATCTATTATTAAGCGGTTTATTTATTAAACCATTGTAGGTAGACACATTTTCACAAAACTAATACCAAAATTTTAAAAAAATTACACATAGGTTGGTTACAAGCGAGACTGCCGGTCGAGAGATCCTGATTTCAAAACCCGGGACGGATGCTATTAGATTCTTCTAACTTAGGGTGTTTACTAAAGACTTGAAGTCTGAAATCGTGCCCGGTGTACGGCAATATACTTACAGCACGATGGCACGGGATCGATCGATTTCGAATCAAACGTTAGGACTTCGAATATAATAACAAAATCAATAACAGCACTAATTGGCTTAAAGTTATTATAATATTTTAATAATATTATGCTCTTGTTATGCATAACCAGTAATCTTGGCATTTAAATTTTAATTAACAATACCAGCTGTTTGCAGCTGAACATAAAAAGTTATAAATTTAAAAATCTTTACTGGTCCAATATTTTACAGATATTATAATATGTGTAGTGATTTCGAAAGCCACTTTCCACCGATGGCCGCTGGAGTTTGAATCTTTGTAACACATAATATTTGAGTTTAAAAATTATATGCTATACGATGATCATTGATGCCTATATTATGAACATTGTAAGTACTTGAACAATTAAATGTTTATCGACGTATTTTAAGATTAAGTGTTATGACTGCCACGACATGGTATTTTTCGTTTATTGGTTGGCCTTATTAGCGCACAGTTGTCTAAAACGGTATGTACTTAGAAATATTATACGTAGAGTAGGGCTAGGAACCCAGCTTAAAATATGTCCATCGAAATAAAAAAGAAAGTAAATGAGGTAGGTATCTGTTTCCTTCTACTCGCGCACGCATAGATAGAGCTAGCATGAGATCATTACATAATTGAAAATCAAGAGGTTCTTTTGCTGCGCATGCGTCAGTATTGAGATAGAGAGAAATAGATAGGACATCGCAATCGTCTTCTCTGTTACTAACCATCGGACGTTGCCTCTTACGGGCAGCCGTATGTCTTCCCTTATACTATTTGAACTGATTGACAATTATTATATGATTAGCTAAAGAGCTCTTTGCTTAACGAGCAGGCACTAAATAATCTTCAGTCGTCTCACACTGTGTTTTGACGCTTTTATAGCTATCGATGTCAACAAAGGAAATCGTCATCGTGCAATTGTAATTTCAGGGTTCTGAGGTAAATTTATTTCCTTAGATTGTAGGATTTTATTTTTAATACATCCTATTTCTTTTTTCTATGGAAAAAACAATATATTTATAAAGAAAAGTAGCAGAATCCATCTACATATAATCAGCAAGTAGTTTAATATTTTATATCTATTTATCTTGTTACATTGCGCAATGTAGATTAATAGTAGGTATTCAGTACAATATTTTATTCGACATAACCATAAGGTAAGGAAAAATAATATATCCTTATAAGATCGACCATAAGTTATAAAACGGAACTTAATGTTATCTTTGTCACAAAAAAACAGGTATATACGTGATTAGGAGCACAAAATAACTGTTAGTCGATTATTTAAACCCATTTGAATCGGGTACAAGTTAATCGATGCAGACGGGACATCCCTAGTGCAGCAGGATTTGACGTTTACAGTTTAGTTGGTTCTGCAACCGCGCTGAAGTATATTTGCTTGTGTGGCTAAAACTTAATTTGCTGATGTTTCCAAGCTTAGACATTTAATTTCATTTATTTTAATAATCGTAATGGTAAGTATCATAATCCCTTATTCTCTAAATTAAGGTTAGTTATAACAAATCCAAAAACCCAGTACAAGTAGGGTTATGTTTTAAAAAGGAATAGTACCCTAAAAGTTTTGTCATTATAATGATTTATGTAAAATAATACAATTTTCCTTTTTCAGGGTACGTTAGATCGGAAAGGTACATTTAAAGTCGAATATCTCCAAGAGATCGAGAGGAAGGTTCAGAAGCGATGGGAGGAGGAAAAAATATTCGAAGTAGAGGCACCGGAAAATGGTCAAACACATGAAAAGTACATGTGTACATTTCCTTATCCATATATGAATGGTCGCTTGCATTTGGGACACACATTTTCCTTATCCAAATGTGAAGTAAGTTGTTATAACAGTTAACTTGTCACTAATAGGTATTATTATCTAAATCTTGGAGTACTTTCATTTAATCTTCGAGTGTGCGTAGCCCTGATGCAATCGTACGTGGCAAAACTATAGAAGATCCAATAGTAACACAATTTCAAAATATATAATTAGTCACTCATTTGTTTCCACTTTGATATATTCAGGGTAAAATAAATAAATATAATATGTAAATGACTCCCTTGTTGGTGGAGTGGTTGCAAGCATGACTGCCAATCAGCAGGTGCTGGGTTCAAATCCCAGGGTAAGTACTATTGAATTTTTCTAATTTAGAATTTTTAGTAGAAACTTGGAGTCTGGATATGTGCCTTGTGTATGGCAATAGGCTCATCACCTGTTCCATGTGATGTAAATGTAACTGGTGAATTGTGGGAATATAGTACACTTGTCTGCCTACCTCTTCGGGTATTAAAGGTGTGATGTTACATTTATATATTTGTGATGTTGTTATTTATTGACATAATTAATAAACCCAAATGTAGCAAATTGCCAAAATAATTATATAAGATAGTCTTATATTTGTTTCATTAACAGTTTGCTTCAAGATACCAGAGACTGAAAGGTAAAATGGTACTCTTTCCATTTGGCTTCCATTGCACCGGAATGCCTATAAAAGCATGTGCAGATAAGTTAAAAAGGGAAATGGCACAGTATGGCTGTCCACCTGCCTTACCTGAAGAAGAGGAAGAAGAGTCAGTGGCAGCCCAAGATGATGTTGTGCCTAAAGACAAAAGTAAAGGAAAGAAAAGTAAAGCGGTCGCTAAAACTGGTGCTTCAAAGTATCAGTGGCAGATCATGCAGAGTATTGGTGTACCTGAGGATGAGATAAAGGAATTTGCTAATGAGTTATATTGGCTGGAGTACTTTCCACCTAGGGCTGTCACTGATTTAAAAAGGATGGGTATACATGTAAGTAACTACTACTTCTCTCCTATTAAAGTAAGAGTACTCATATGTACCTCATGAGTCGGCCAGGTGGCCATGATTTGTTTACTTTACTGTGAAGGATCATTAATCATATTTCATCTGTACCTATATGTAAGTTCGATTTCCCATAACGATCAGTTCTATATGTATACTCGTAATACATTTCACTATGAGTATACTACTCGTATACTGGTAGTGAAATGAGAAATGTTTACTAATTTATAAATCATAACAGCATACAGACAGAGCTAGAATCAGGCAAAGTTTTTGAAGATCATTAAAATTTGTTAGCATAAACACTTTATAAAACTGCTAATCAATGCAAACTGTGTATGATGAGATGATTTTAATTTTACTAGTGGCCCAGTAGCGATCGAAACTTGATCATAAATCATTAAAAAATCAGTTTGAGCATTGTCTAGGTTCTAATGTCAAAGACTACACTAATATAAATCTTTCCTCTGTGCTACTTATTGACAACACATATTATTGACGTCTTATTGATGTCTCATGTCAGACATTAACAATAGGAACGTAATTAATAAATGGTTTATTTAATTCAATTCAAGGTATTTGTAATACATATTACACACACATTAAATATTAAAGTCAAATTATATTAATCTATTATCAATTTGACCACAGACTTTAACCATAATCGAAAGCTTAGGTATATATGCTTGACATTTTGTGACACTAGTCATATAAAATTAATCAGTTATTAGACTTGAACCACATACATGAGAGTATAAGTGCCAAATATTTAAATCTATAATTATTTTAAGTTGAGAAAATCAAAATTTATGAAACTTTGCATGTTTAATAAGACAACCATCCCCATTATTTATCCTGTAATGTTTTATTTATATATATTAAAGTTTCTTTGATGCACATTGACTAATATGGGTTAGTTTTTCGCATACTTTCCCTAAAACGCTGTAACTAATAAAAATAGTGTTCCAATGATTACTTTACATAGCTCACATAATTAATTTTATCGATAACACTTGCCTAAAATGACTAAGTTGTTACTATAACCTCTTATTACACTGGACCTGTCGATACACACCTGTATAGTGTGGCATCTATGTGTGGGTGCAGTAGTGTGCGTTGCGTTTTTGTCCTTAATTTAATGTATCTTTTATTCAATATTTATAAAAAATATTAACATTTCGCACTCCTTCTCTATATAAATTATAAGTGTGCCAAATTTCATACTCCTCTGTCTGTGCAATTTTTGTAAAAATGGATGCAATTTTTGCTTTATGTTTTAACATATAGATGATGCTTATTTAACTATTCTCGTTCCTTTCTGTTTAGTTTCATTGTTCCTCGTAATATTTTTATTAACACTATGTTCATAGTCATCTTAAATTATAGGTCGATTGGCGTAGAACATTTATAACAACAGATGCAAATCCATTTTATGACTCCTTTATAAGATGGCAGTTTCATCATCTGAAAGAACGTAAGAAGATTATGTATGGAAAACGTTATACCATATTTTCACCTTTAGATAAACAGCCATGTATGGACCATGATAGGAGTATGGGGGAAGGTGCAGGACCCCAAGAATATACATTAATAAAAATTGAAGTTATTCAACCCCTACCTGTTGCATTACAGTGAGTGTTGTATTGAAATTTAAGAATTATACACTAGTTCATATAAGGTAAGAAGCTAAACATGTTTGTTTATGTTCTAGGATGTTCAGTGGAAAAAAAGTAAATTTTGTTGCAGCTACATTGAGACCAGAGACAATGTATGGTCAAACTAATTGTTGGATTCATCCAGACATCAAATATGTAGCTTTTGAAACAGTCAAGGATGGCATATTTGTGTGCACAAGGAGAGCTGCTAGAAATATGTCCTATCAGGGTTTTACGACTACCGATGGAGAGTACAAAGTCCTTCTAGAAATTCTGGGCATTGACCTTTTGGGAGTTGCTTTGAAAGCACCATTTACATGTTATCCAATCATCTATTCTCTTCCAATGCTGACGATCAAAGAGGACAAGGGTACTGGGATTGTTACCAGTGTTCCCAGTGACTCGCCTGATGATTATGCTGCTTTAATGGATTTGGAGAAGAAACCCGCATTTAGAGAGAAGTATGGCATTAAAGATGAGATGGTTTTACCATTCAAGCCTGTACCTATTCTTGTAATTCCAGAATATGGCAGTCTTTCAGCAGTCCTATTGTATGACAAGCTTAAAATTCAGAGTCAAAATGATAAGGAGAAATTAACACAAGCTAAAGAAATGGTGTACCTTAAAGGTTTCTATGAAGGTGTGTTGTTAGTAGGGGACTATAATGGCAGTAAGATTCAAGATGTTAAGAAAAAGATACAAGCCAAACTAATTGAAGAAAATAATGCAACCATCTATTATGAACCTGAAAAGACTATTATGTCCAGATCGGGCGATGAATGTGTTGTAGCACTCTGCAATCAGTGGTATCTGGATTATGGTGAAGAAGGTTGGAAGGCACAAGCAGAGAGAGCTTTAGCGGCTATGAATACTTATCATTACGAAGTTAGGAAGAATTTTCAAGCTACTCTTAGCTGGTTACATGAATATGCATGTTCCAGAACATATGGCCTTGGTGTGTACATTGTACAAAAAAATATTCACAAACATTTTAATTATTATACTTAATTAATATATCATCTACGATTGGAATTATAATAATCACTTTGCAGGAACCAGAGTACCTTGGGATCAGCAGTGGGTCATAGAATCTCTGTCAGATTCAACAATATATAATGCTTACTATACTGTCGCACATTTTCTACAAGGAAACACATTTAGAGGAAATGCAGAAAATGCCCTAAAAATTAAACCTGAAGATATGACTATTGAAGTATGGGATTATATCTTTTTTAGGAATGCACCTGTGCCCAGAAATACTAAAATATCTAGAGAATCTCTGGATCTTATGAAAAACTCCTTTCAATTTTGGTACTCATTTAAATTTTACTTTGACTAATACACAATATAATGGTTTTAATCAAATTTAGATTATATCCATGTATGTTACTTCTAGGTATCCTGTTGACCTCAGAGTGTCAGGAAAGGATTTGATTCAGAATCATTTAACGTTTTATATTTACAATCACTGTGCCATATGGGATAAAGAAGAAGATAAATGGCCTAAAGGAATCCGAGCAAATGGGCATCTTATGTTGAATTCTGCAAAAATGTCAAAGTCGGAGGGTAATTTCTTGACTATGTCTGAAAGTCTAGACAAGTTCAGTGCGGACGGCATGCGTCTGACGCTAGCTGATGCCGGAGATTCAGTGGAAGACGCTAACTTTGTCGAAAGCACTGCCGACGCAGCTATTCTTAGGCTGTACACATTTATTGAATGGGTTAAGGAAACCGTAGCCAGTAAATCATCCTTAAGAACAGGTTAGTGCAAGTATGTTTTTTCGTAATTCCCTGTTGATCGTAATATGGTTTATTGGTGAACCGTATTTAATTGTTCGTTAGCGATAAAGGAAGTCTTTTAACGAATGCTTATAATCACTGTTGCTGCGAAATTCTCACAGGCAGTACTAATATGTGTGTTATTTCACAGGAGCCTACAACTTCCACGATAATGTATTCATAAGCGAAATGAATATGAAGATTGCACAGACAGATAGTAATTATGACAAGATGCTGTTCAAGGATGCGCTGAAGACTGGTTTCTTCGAACTGCAGGCCGCACGCGACAAGTACCGCGAACTGTGCTCTGACAATGGAATGAATGTGGAAATTATTATGCGGTATATCGAAACGCAGGCCAAACTTATTTCGCCGATATGTCCACACGTCGCAGAGCACGTGTGGGAATTACTAGGCAATGTAAGATTCCTCAAAATATTAATTCTACGAACACTGCCCACTGCAGCTTACCATATTATTTAGCAAATGTCGGTAACCTAAACATTAATACTTCTAATCAGAATCACAAGATATGCGACCCCCAAATTGTATACTATCTTTTAAAATTACAATAATTCTTTAAATGACAGAAACGCACCTTAAACGAAATGGAAATACAGATATCTTGTCTGATTAGGTACCGTAAAAGTGGTATCGCATCGAAAGTAACTCTAAACAGTCGAAAATGGTGCGGCTTCTGTTGGGTCTGGTGATTGAAGATGCTGTGTTTGTGACGTTGACACTTGTTGAAACCACTGCTGAAACTCGATTGCGTACTTTACAGAGTACATTATACATATTTATAGCTAATTTAAGTATTATTTATTTCTATAGAAAAGAAGCATCCTCCATGAAAACTGGCCAGTGGCAGGCGAAGTCGACGAGGTGGCTGTGAGAGCCAGTAACTACCTGATGGAGGCGGCACATTCATTCCGTATCTATTTGAAGAATCATTGTGCAGTGAAAAAACCCAAAAAGGGTGAAAGTGCTGTTCAGGAAAAGAAACCAAACAAAGCTGTCATCTGGGTGGCCAAGGAGTACCCTAAATGGCAACACATCATATTGAGCACACTGAATGAGCTGAATGGAGTAATATATGCTTATATTGTTTCACAAAAAAATAATTTAATTGCTGTAAAAATAATGTAGATATTCCTAGTAACAAGTTAAAAAACCGATGTTCAAAAACCAAACATGCATTTAATTAAAAGATTTCGTAGGAATTATTATATCGCATTGCAATTTTCATAATTTGATAAAATGATTTTGTTTACTTTTCTGCAGTATGAGCCCCACAGACACATGTAATAATATTATTGATGTATCGCTCTGCAGCCAGCTGGCCTTCCTGACAACAAGACAATTTCCACGAAGCTGGGCGAGGTGGGCGAGCTGAAGAAGTATACGAAGCGCGTGATGCCGTTCGTGCAGGCGGCGCGCGAGGGCCTGCAGCGCCGCGGCGCCGACGCGCTGGCCATGCGCCTGCCCTTCGACGAGGCCGCCGTGCTGCTCGACAACCGGCAGTACTTGCTCAATACATTAGATGTCAGTCTGCTTTTTATTTATATACTTTTAACAATAAAAAACACTTACTTAAAAACCGTCTAATAGATGACGAATTCCTTGGTGTTGAAATTTATATTGGCTGTTGTGAATTAGATTGTTTTCAATCCACACGTTATAGTCATCAGGTTTCGAAACATTGTCACAACGTAGTGCCTAAGCGAAGTGTGCGCCGACGAGTTACTGTGACTGTTGGTAGTTCTTTGTTTTCAGACGGAGCTAAATTAAAAAAGTAACAAAAGGCAACTATGTATATAGATATATAGGGATGTACGAGGGAAACCGTCAAAACAAAACTAGCATTAAGGTTTAAATTGAATTTCCGAGCAGTTGGACGCGATAGAAGTGAAGTTCACGGACAGCTCGGAGGCGCCGGAGAGAACCCGCGAGGAGTGCGCGCCGGGCGCGCCGCACGTCACCTTCAGCGCCGCGCCCGCGCTGCCGCTGCTCGCACTCAACCCGCAGCCGCGCTCGGCGCTCTTCAGCCTCGCCGTGCCTCTCGCGGATGGAGACTCCGTCAACAAATTAAAGGCGAAAATCGCTAAGGAGGTCAAGAATATAAAAGGTGAGTCGAGAGTTCGGGCGATTACACTATACAGAATAGAATATAATATAAGTCTTATGCTTCCTAGTCTATAACATTTGTAGATGATTCGTTATTACTAAAGACATATAGTTATTTAGATATTGAGTTTCAGATATTAACTTCTTAAAACTTTGGCGCTATAAGGATCCTATAATGGGCCCGCGAAAAATACCAATAGTCGGTGATTACGAGAGCAACTGCGTAGAACTCGACAACCAATCAGTGCTCAAGGTGGATGTGGTCAACAAGGATGTGGCACTGATCGATAACGGCACCAACATCAAATTAGGCTTGCAAATTATTTATACTTACGATAAGTAATTATAAAATAATAAAGATATTTATTTGTTTTTATTTGTTGTTTTATTAATTAATCACTTTCCTTGTTACCGTTAAGAAATAGACTGCATGATAGTAGGCCGTACCTATTGTCAGACAGGGTTTAAAGTCCTTTAGCGGTCACCCGCTTCTCTCAGCACTTTAGTGTAAAGCGATTAATCGTATATGTACATCCGTATTGACATGAATCTGGTGTGACAATTTTATTTGTTACTACCTTTACACAAAGGCCAGCGCTGACTAATGGTACTACAACGTAACGAATTCTGAAGAGCTTTCGGCATACCACGGCATGTGGAAGCATATGGTGGCAAACCAAATCTGTAACATTTGCTTGTCCTTATTTTATAGGAATCGCGCTTAGAATAGCTTATCACACCCAACTAAGAATAGTTGGGTGTGATAAGATAGTTGATATAAAAAGCGTATAAAATTTATAAGGCTGGGATTTAATAACAATGCTAATAATAGTTGCAAAGCAAAAAAAAACCCAATGTGTATTGTAAAAAAGAATATACCGGATATACAAATTAAGGTGCATACATAAAATTTTTAAAGCAATAATTATCTAGCTATAGTAAAGGATCAATCTGGAGAAAATTCAATACAATTCAGCAATTTTTTCGGGACGTGAGATTTTCCTTGAATATATTTTGTTTGAAATTTTATTTTATTTTATTTTATTGGATGGCTCTTTCCAGTAGGATCCCTGCTTGCGACCATTTATTCAATGCTCTAAACCACCACAAACGTTCTTTACCAGATGAATCACGCACATTATCCAACAAATTTGTCGCTATTTAAGACTTCTTACTCAGAAATATATTGAGCACATACTCCTCGTAGTAAGTGACAGAAAAAAAGATCCGGAAATTTTCAGAAAAAACTTAAATCTCAGCCGGCATACATTAACAACACTATTGTTACATAGCACTGGCTGATTTGATACTATAACCTTTTTCATGTGGATGACATAATTTGACAGAATATTCAAATATATAGAAAAGATAAATAAAACAAGAAAATTAATATAGCGATTGAAGAGCGAGGACATATTATTATATTTATGTGGTTATCAAAACAAATTTCTAAAAGACTCCAAGTACAAAATATATACATAACGTCATAATTGGTTGCGACTTAGTGGCCACACCTGGCTCAACTAATGATTCATATACCATAATTGAAAATGCAACTGACGAAGTCTGATATTTATCTATACCAACGCTCTCGAAGGAATGTTTATAGGAAATTTGTTTGAAGTATGTTTTTACTCAGTTAAGGCCTAACACAAAATATCCTAACATTTTTAAAACAAAATGTAACCTTATTACCAGCCGCATTGAATATCATCTAAAATACTGTATTAAATTCGGACAGAACAGAACAAGAACAAATGAAACACAGTCCAGTTTTATAGTATAATTAAATAATGTATAAATCGTTATATCAATATTCACAATAGCATGTTTAACATTGCATCTGGAGGATATGGCTTTTGCCATAAATTATGACACTGATTGCAAGCCAACATTACTGCTATAATAAAATACACACTACACCAGGCAGTACCTCCTTGACACATCAATTCCTTATATTTACAAAAATTTTACACCAAAATTTTACTTCAATAATTTTGTGTTATAAATAAGTAAGATATTTAAATTTTCAGTACTCCTGGTGCCACCCCCATAAATGGAGTTCTTTCAATTTATGTTAGGCCCTTTTGTATTGGTATATAAACTATGTATATTATATAAAATGCGCCCAACTATTGTAAATCACAATAGTAGTACGCGCATACACGCCACAAATATACACTAAGTAACAATAAAGGAAACATAACGTTATTTACATACATATAATGAGTACATTCACTTCAATTTCCATATAATTATGACGTTAATCTAACAGTGCCCTTTACCATAAACAATTGGAGAACACAGTGTTCAATTGTTTTATCTGTGATTTCTTCCAATTAACATCAATTCGCCGAACATTAACTGGGCTGTTAAACACCATTAAGAGCAACCGTTTGATCAAATCATACATAGGAACAGTTAAAGTGCACGCTACATATATTCGACTTAGCAGAGCTCATCAGCGGCATGTACACGGGTGGAAGGGGCTGAACAACAAGTGTCAGTAGTGATGTGATGTCACGTCATAAGATCTCTTATGGTGTCATAATACCTTTTATGCAGGAGCTGAATGTTATTGAAAAAAAAAATTGTTCTATCGTTCCCCGCTCTCTTCAAATGCCGCAGACGGGCCCTCTGCTGACTTGAATAAATCAGTTTACGCTAATAGGTGTATTACTTGAACAATACATCGCGATACAACCCCAATAATCTTCAATTAATGAAACTTCCATGTTCAACGTCGTTAACAAATGTTCGATACTTCAATAGTCTGCAACGTTTACGTAACTCTCATGAAGGCCAGTCACACAGTTAACTGAGATATCTCGTTGCACGTGAAGCTGCGGATGGTCGGGAGCGGCGCTAGGAGGGCGCGTGCGAGAACAGCGCCTCGAGCGCGCCGCCCTCCACCGCGTCGGGCGCGCCGCGCGCCTTGTCGCGCGCCGGCGGCATGCTCGGCAGGTCCATGATGTACACCTCCTTCTTAAATAGCTGTCCCACATTGCGTCCGATCAACTGGAAAACATTTCTACTATTCACAGATATAATATACATGGAAATCGATGTAAATCTAGGTGTACAGACTCCTAGTAAACAAATGTTACGATTACAAATTAGGATTTATAATATATAGAGAACTATTTCTGTAAGCATAATATGTAGTGAGTGCCCGTTGTGCGTACCCGAGAAGTGATCTTCTTGAAGAGTTCGCGTTTGCTCTTGTCGATTTTGGCAGGCTTGCCGTTGGGCAGCGCCAATTTCTCGTCGAGGCGGCGCAGGTCGTGCGCGTCCACGTCGGGAATGGCGCGCAGCACGCCCGCCACGCCCGGGAACAGCGGCCGCAGTGCCTCGTATGCCTTAGTAAAAACAATATCGAAGTTAAGCAACAGTCGGAAGTTACGGTCCCGCATAGGCAAAACGTTATATTAAATTATATCAGCCGCTCGCAATCATTCTACGGAAGCTAATCAGGTGAAAATGGAGAAGAATCGTTAATATGAAAGCATAGACGGTAACGTTGTATCGGCAGTAAGGATACCTGCACGGCGAGCGCGAGCAGGGCGGCCTGGTTGGCCTCGTGCTGGCCGTGCGCGCGCAGCGCCTGCAGCACGGCGGCCAGCGCGCCGCACGCCTCGCCGGCGCCGAGGCGCGCGCCCGCCAGCGCCGCGCGCAGCGCCGGCAGCGCCAGCGCCGTGCCGCGCAGCGACGACGTCGAGTCGTTCCACGTTAGTGCGCGCAGAATCTGTGCCGCATTTGCTTACTTTAAACAGTTACCGAAACGTGCCGCACTCCTTTATTGACGCTAATGAGTTAAATCCGTTTGGACCGAGCGCTTCTACAGCTTCGAATTGACACTTAATATTTATTCTATGAGCCGATGTTCATGTCCATCCAGGATGAAGCCTCCTCAAAATATTTCGGACCTCGGTTGACTATTCTTGTTCTGTAGCTTAGCTGTTCTTGTTCAATGAGACCATTAAATACAAGGTACAAGAGCTCATACATGAAATGCCAATGTTGTTAATGTTGTTACACTAGAACCTTTCACACTACATAATGTTACTGTATGAGCAACGTATTTATGAATCATACTTCCACATCGATCACACCTAGCGCCTGCTTCTTTCAGTACTTTACAAGTATACAACACACAAACACTATATACATACAGTATGCAGCACGGCGGGCCCGGCTACGGGGTCTGACATCACAAGCGTGCCTAGCTCGGATGCGGTCTCCGGTGTGCGAGAAGGCGCCATACTCTCTTCATCCATGTCGCACGAATCCAGCGGCACGCCGCCCTCCACGAGACACACCTGTAAAACACCATTGAATATCAACATATTTAATTATGCAATTAGCCTATAATATACTATTCAAAATGTGCTCAGAATGCGAAGGGCCCTTTCTATGTTTGTTGACAGGTGTCAAGAATGAAAATTCATATGAATTCCACAATTTACATTACCTTTAGCAGCTCCAAATGTTCTCTTGTAAGGTGTCTCACAAGCATGTCTTCTAAAACCTCCTGGGACTCGCTGCCAGCTTCATCTTCTAACTTGCCTGACTCATACAGAGATGTTACATAATCCCATCTTTGTGATAGGTGTACCAACACTGTAATAAAATTATATATGTGTATTCACTACGATCTGTAAAGGTAGAGATATTTGTCTACACAATAAGGGACTTCAAGTAATTTGAAAAAAAAATCATGGTGGAGAGCGAGCGTGGTGTACTGACTGAGCGGCGCGAGGTGGTGCAGCAGCGGCAGCGCCACGGTGTGGTAGTGCGCGGGCGGACAGTGCTGCAGCAGCGGGCGCAGCGCGGCGCGCAGCACCCGCCGCAGCCAGTGGTCGGGCAGCCGCTCGGGCGCCGTGAGCAGCGCGCCCGCCACGGCGCGCGCCAGCTCGCCGGCGCCGTACAGCTCGCGCCCCAGCGACGCCGCCGCCGCGCCTACCAGCTGGCATACCTGGTGAGCGCAAACGTTTTATATTATGTTGTCATTTTTGATTAATTAAATAAAAATGATAGATATGGATGACATTGCAATGGAATGCTTACGTTGTCGTGGAGCGTGAGCAAAAAGTTCTGCATGCGCTCAGCCGGGACGGGCAGCGCGGCCTGGTGCGCGACGGGCATGTCGAGGTCGCGCAGGCCCAGCAGGTTGCGGCGCTCGGCGGGCGAGGGCAGCAGGGCGCGCGCGTGCGCGGGGTGGCGCAGCGCGGCGGCGGCGGGCGCGTGCAGCTCGTGCAGCGCGCGGCCCAGCGCCAGCGCGTGCGGGAACAGCGGCAGCACGTGCACGCCGCACGGGTTGCGCCACACGGGGTTGCCGGACGCGGTCACGCCCGCACTGAACCCACCGCGTGAGGCCCTGACGAAAGATATAAAGCACGTTAATATTGTATACAGAGTGAATTGCACGGTAAAATTAGTGTTTTTTAAATTCTCATTTTCAATCAAAGGTTTGCTAGTAGAAAATTTCAATAGACATTACTAAAAGTTGCGATAATCGTGATATTACGTAAAAAAATAAAAACTATTTATACAGAACTAGGATGCGTGCAGTTAATGGAATAATATTGATGTTCCATAGTTAAGTGCTTATTTTGCTTAATAAAGAAACATAAAAATTTTACAAGGTACAATAAATGTACTGTTATATAATTTAGGTTATAATAAATTAAAATTATTAAAAATTAACATATTTGTAAATAATTTCTTAGTTTCAATTTGAATATTTTTTGAAGTTATTAATATTGTTTCTTCTGGCAAATTAATCGTAATCTGCAATGATTGTTATGCAACACACCAATGTGTTATGTTACACCGATTACAAAGCACAAGTCTACACGAACTAAACACTGTTAGTCCTGATGGTAGTGGTGGAAGAAGAACGTGATGGTGAAGGAAGAAATGAAGAACTTTATTAATCGTATAAGTATAGACTACGCCAATGTTTGGTTCAAAGTACATATTTGCGCTAACCTTACATAGTTTATTAGGCAAGAATATTCTATCGCACGAGTTATTTTAGATGGCGTTACATGAGAACTAAACGGGCACATGTATAGGTGAGGAGAGGCAGCAACAGACGTGAGAGGCAACTGACTTGTCGGGGTCGGCGGGTACGCAGGTGCGCTTGACGACGCCGAGCAGCAGCGCCAGCGCGTGCAGCAGCGTGCGGCGCGCGCGGCCCGCCTCGTCCTCGGCCGCGTCCGTGGGCGCCTCGTGCAGCCCCACCAGCCGCGCCAGCGCCGCCGCCGACTGCACGTGCGGCGCCAGCGCCGCCCACCGCGCGCTGCAGTCGCCCAGCACCTGCCGCACGTGTCCGAACGTTATCGCTGCCTACTCAATCACTCCAACGATTCGTTCCTCCTCGTACTACAGAACGTTACCTGTTATTGCGTAACACATTAACTGTAGTGCATATATTATATGATTATAGTTAACGTTTTCATGCTAATTACTCAAGCATACAAGGTACATAACATGTTTGTTAAAAATGTTGCGGTTGATTTCTCTCTAATACTAGTTTTAAGAATGCATGAATGTCCTGCCGATCGCCAAAAGACTAACACACACCTCGGCAACGAGAGCGCTCTGTCGCTCGTAGCAGCAGAAGTGGTTGGAGACGAGCAGCAGCGCCTCCTGCAGCGTGACGCTCTCCACGGCGCTGAGGTCGGAGCGCGCGAGCGCGGCGCGGGACATCTCGTGCAGCCGCCCGAACACGGGCAACAGCAGCAACGGATACTATCCATTGAAAAATGTACATCAATCTTAAGAGCTATTGAATATATGCCTTTGTACTACTAAACTAGAAAAACAAACTTACCCATTTTTCTGACTACAATACACCCTGAATACACTGCTTAAATTCAGATACACTACGTATCTACGCTAAAAGTTTTTATCTTAACCAGTTCAAGTACCGTACAGTAATCGTATCGAGGGTACAACAAATGAACTGTGGTGCGATTTTATTGAATTTGCCTTTATTTCTGTTTCTAGATTAATATTCACTGTGTGTACTTTCCCAGTGGTATTGAGCACAAAGTATGTACATAATGCGATAAAAGCTACTGATGGAGTAGCAGAAATTCATGAATATTTTGACATTTGATAAAATACGGGATGCTGTCGATATTCGTTATATTATAATAGGTATACATTTTGCAGGACATTATCAGGTCGTCAAAAATAAGGTAGACTGTGAAGATAATTTCTATAACTTATACATTACATTCCACTGATAACCAATATTGAACATAACCAATGTATAATTTACCTTCGATCCTAACTTGACGAGCAAGCCTGCAGCATGTCGGCGGACGTTCTTAACAGTCCTGGACCGTCTATCTTCAGGGGGTGTTCCTTCATATAGTAACGCCGAAAATATTTTATCTAACACGCGGGGCAGCAAATCTGCGCCTGCTATACCCACTCCGGGACCTGTAATTATGAAAGACTTTTAATTATAAAAGCATAAAAAGGTACAAAGAAAAATCCTCCTCATCAACTAGACATCAAGATAGAGCCTGAAGATACATTTCTATGGTACAAATGACAGGAAATACATATGCCAATAAAGTTTTGACCTTTGCTTCGCTCTACTTAAGGCAATTCAGTGTAAAAGGAGGTAGGAAGATTTACTGAGCCAAGCAAAATATACAAGCGTTTTGCCATTCAATGACGACATACACACTCACACACAGATAAAACAACACAGACCGGCTAGCTGGCTGTATGCACAGCTGAGGAAGACGAACAGCGCGGAGATTAACGACAGAAGTTGCGAGAGCAACAGGGTGGCAGGCGGCTCCGCGGCCACGCACCGCTGCAGCAGCCGCAGCCCTTCCGGCACGCTGGGCCGGGGTTCCGCCTGCAGCAGCCGCGACAGCACCACATCTAACACCTGCCATTAAAAGTACATGTACATAATTAATATTATTATAAAGCAATGAAACTAATATTCTATTTGCTTTTATGTAAACACAATGTTAATACAAATCCAATGGACGGTCCAAGAATCAACATTTTCATTTTCGAGTTATAAGTTAATTTGGTAAATCGTGCCATACCTATGAAAATAGGATGGAACCGCATCTAGTTGCCATTTCGGTGCGTAAATCGTAATCTGTCTTACAATATCTCTGATATTGACAACTAAATAAATATAAATATGCGAGATATTGCAAAACGTAGTGGCACATTTAAAAATTATGATTATCCTTGGACTAGTATTTTGCAAATTAGCTAAAATTTTTCTCGAGACAAAAAATGAATTTCTGAATGCATAAGGAAGGCACGCAATGATTAGAGGCAGGGCGCGGGCAGCGCACCTGCGCGAGCGCGTCCCACTCGACGTGCAGCGGGTGCGCGGCGTCCAGCTGCGGCGGGCACGCGCGCACCTTGTCCAGCGCCGCGTGCGTCCACTGCTGCACGTGCGCCCACGTCACCAGCGGCGCCGCCGACATCGCGTACCTGCCCACACACCACACTGCACCTACACCTCTATATCGTACCGCTCGCTGCTCGCTAAACGAGCTCTCCACGATGGCGAAATCGATCATTACAGACGATGTTTTGTTCGTTTTATATTTACTTTGGCTTCCTTCATAAAAATCATTATATAATTCCTTAAAATTTATATGAATATATGAAAAAACGAGTCTTAAAAATCAACAGAAATCGATATTTATTTAACCTTCGTGTCTAATATTGCATAAATTAAGTATGAATAATGTAGGTAAGAACGTAGATAGTTCGTCTATACCTAAAACTTTCAAGTAACTCGGACCGACACCGACTGAAGAATATTACGAATTCTTGCTCACTGTCATAGTCGATACAAGCATAAGACGCGGCGTCGGCAGCGTTGCTCACACGCGATGTGGGATACATCACCTGGAAAAAAAGTAAAATTGTTCTAAACATATTGGTTTCTATTTATAATGAAGCATTACGGCTGAATTTTTCAGAAAGGCTATGTGAACGATTGAAGGATTGGGACTTTTCTCCAATTATATTTTATTTCTTATATTTGTTGTTTTGTTTAAAGTTTATTGCAAGATAATGTAAACATTATAAGGTAAGGTAAACCTTACCTTCAGTACTTTGGGAGCAGCGACTTGCAACCACCTGGGCATTACGGCAAGCACGTGTGCCAGTTTCGAGATTTGGTCATGTTTTAGGAACGAGAGCCACATAGAATTGACCATTTGGACAATGGTGAGCGATGGATGCGACATCATAAGCAGCATGGTTTCCAGGACAACAGGCATCCAGGCGTCAACATCAGCGGCGTGGCTCCACAGCATAGTGAGTTGCTGAGCAAGTCCAGCAAGAACCTATAAAAAACCATACTTGTACATAAACGTCCTGCGGTTTCATTCGAGTATAATTTTAAAGGAATCTCAGATACAGTAGTTTTACCAGCATAAATATTTTTAGTGATAATTTATTACTTTAGTTACCGCTTCGTACAGACGTACGTAGCTATCATAGAGTCAAGCAGTGTTCAATTATTTAAATTTTACATTATATTCTAATCTATTCTCTGCAAAATGAAATAATTTTCGTTCGTATTACTATGCCATGCCTTTTATTAAAGCTTGTAAATCAGCTTTTTAATTACCAATAAATTTACGCATTTATGTGTCTTATTTATAACAGATAGGGGATATGGTGCCGCGCTTGATTTTACGTTGATTTTATTTAATATTTCTAGAAATTATGCCAGGTACCTACTTTATAAATATCAATATTTAAGGTAAGGTAATATTGTAGGATCATTTTAGCGATTTTGTATTAATCTGACTCCAATATTAGAACGAAAAAGATCAAATCAGACCAGTTGTTTCGGAGAAAAACGCTTTCAGCTTTATTATAGCAATAGTATAGATAAGACCATTAAAACTTTAGTTAAAAGTATACATCTTTTAATTAGGATGACTTTTATGTGACAATAGTTTAATGTTGACTTAAAATATTATAATCTTCTAACTGACCTGTGAGAGCTTTTTGAGGAACAAATAATGGTTTTCATCTACTTTACTAACGCTGGCGACCGCCGAGCGATGGATGCATGAGATTGCGTCTTCACTAAATAATATCATAAGCGGCTTTCGCTCCTTTACCTGTAAAAGAATAGGAATATTATAAACAACATTTTAATCAAATCACTGAACTGAGTTGAAAATATATGTATAAATACTTTTGTTGTCCACTTACAGAACCTTTCCTATTAACTATTTGCAGCAAACACTCAGCTGCTGGCAGCTGAAACGCGTCGTCTTGCAGCAAGATGCACAAAATCTGTAGTAACCTTCCATTGTTTGTTACCACGTGGTTTGTAGATACCCACTCAACAAAACCTGTTAGTGTAAGCAGCACAACCTGAAACAGTTTAAATTTAAATAATTCAATGTCCACTCCTGATCGTAAATAGGACATCACCAAGGCGATTATTCTATCGTACAAAGAAGTGGAAATAAATATTTACTGGTGCATTCTTAGATTACAAATGAAGTAATCATAGAGGGGGTAGTTTCACAGTTGTTTAAATTGCAACTGTCTGGAATTGTTGGATAATTAATTATTTGTCATTTTATCCAATATGATGATCTTAATAAACTTAATCTTAATAAACTAAATCCATTTGTGTAATTAATAGCAGAATGAAAAAGGTAGTAACTACATAACTACAAAATTTGAATAACGTCATTTAGTTAATATAGGAGTGATCACCTGAACCACTCTGCCGTTACTAGTGGCGGCGGTGTAATCGCCGGCAGCAGTCTTCTCCCGAAACTCTTGTACGTGCAGTTCTATGAGGCGCATGAAAAAAGCGAAAATCTCCGCCATGTTACCCGTTAGCGCTTGGTATATGTCCTTACGACGCTGGTGCTGCTCCAATGTCTGTCATCATAAATTTAAGTGCATTTCAATTTTTTACACATTGAGAATATTACTTCTGGTAGGCTTATTTCTATTTTATAGAAAAAATTAGCAAGGACAGAGATAGAAAATTTGTAAAGTGGTAATTACATGTAAAATGTCAAATGTTCAAGATCTATAAAGAGAAATAAAACATAATTTATTCCAAGATTAATGTTAATTCACACTTGTAAACACTGGAAAGTAAAAATTTCATTCAGTTGAGTGTTATGATATTCTATCTGAGCATTTAATTTTTGTGTCAAATTACCTGCTGTTACTTGCTTTAGTCTTTGTCCGTTTTAAAACTGACAATAATGACAGTTTGAATGTATGAGATTTCTGGTGTTCTTTAAGGCTGGTTGTAAATGTAACAAGTAAATAAACTATTCGATAATAATATATGTTAATCAGATTATAAATATCATATATGGAGCCAACATTACTATGTAGCATCTCAATATACATATATCTTAAAAATCTTGAACATACATCTTACATTATAAGTGACATTTGACCCATGCATTAAGATATACAGAAATGTTATGATATACAAATCAAGCATTTTCTAGATTCACTTACACAAATACTTTTAATCTTTGCATTATACTGATTGGCTAATAAACATATGTGTACCTATCATGGCTTATGATATGTGTGAGTATAAACTTGAGAGCTTTCCTATTTAGATTTTTCCTAATCCTTAGTTCCATTTCTAACTAGATACATATTTGACTGTTAAATTTTGGTTATCAGACTTATATTCATCAACACTTGTCTTATAAAACCATGACTTTAAAACATACACACACACACACACACACACACTCTATCAGCATGTCATCATCCACTGATGGACATAGGCTTCTCCAATGGCATGTCACTGAGCTCAAAACATAATTATTATTATTAAAATTATTACCTGCAAAGTAGCAACATCCTCCACCAGTCTAAGGAATATGTGAAGCACTATCTGTGTATGTGAGTGTCCTCTTGCACATGCATCACTCAATTCTGCTAGCAGCGTAGGCCACTGCTGTGGCCACTCCCTCTTGATCATCTCAACAATAACTCTTGCAAGTGCATCATTCAGGTGACCTGTTTCCCAACCACCCATATATAGAAGTTTCATGGCATTTTCCTATAAATAAATAAAAATTATTAAACACAAAAATTGTGTTTTATTATTTACAAACTAATTTACTTCTTAATATAAAGACAGTTAAGGATAAATATTTTGTGTCAATGCTTACAGAGAGACCTAAATGCATTTTAATATGCAAGATAACAAATAGATTTAACTAATTATGGTTACATACTTCATTCTATATGTTGATTATGCAATTTAATTTTATACTTTCTAATGTCTTCAACTTAACATTAAATTTTGACTATTGTATAACTTTTTTTCACATTTGTACATGTGTTGCTTTAATCATATTTTTAGGTAAATCATATTGTATCAAACTAACAATATAAATAAAAGAAGACTGTATCATAAGTAACTAATATAATAAACTTCAACATTGCATAATCTTGTTTTAAAATGATCATTCCATTCCAACCCATATGTAGAAAACCTAGAAAGAATAAATAATGTGTATATCACTTTATTTTATGTTCCTACAGCACCAACAAACATAAACAGATTAATTACTTTCGATATTTATACAGCATTATATTTTTAATGTTCCTTATTAAGTGAAAAAGTTCAACATCTCGGTGGCAAGGACTATCCTGGACTACAGATTAATTGAGAATGATGTGTCTAGTGGATAATGATGTAGTCAAATATTGGCAGTCTATATATTTTAAGCATCTTTGCATTTTGGCTATTTCCAATTAAACATTGCATCAGAATGTAAGTAAAAAAATTACCTTAATAAAAATCTTTTCAGCCTGAGTTATTTGTGTCCATCTATACTTCACAGTATGTTCCATAAGTTGTAATCCAAAGTGTTTGACAACTGGCAAGAACTGAGCACCACTGGCTAGGAGTAGACCAGCTTGAGCACACCATGGGGAATTTTCTTTAAAACTGTAAATATTTGGTACTACACATACTTATATATAAATAGAACTAAGAATATTCTGGTAAGCATGAAATTCCAAATTCAAGCTTTTGCAAATTGATAGAAGAGTGTTTATACAATTTACAAATACTAACACACTAATGGGTCTTAGACATTAGTCCCCATGAAAACATTTATTCATACTTGGAGAAATTTAAAATGTAAGCGGCTCTAATCTAAATAACACTTCAAAAATGCAGTTCACATTCATAAATAATATGAATATGATAATTTAGAGAAATATTATATAGTATCCTGAAAAGCGTTTGTAGTTCTTTTTCTCATGTTACCTTTCACAAGCGTTGTATGCTTGACTCCGAGCCTCATGTGCTACTGAAGGATTAAGTGTGAGCTCTACAGCTCGACTAAGCTCTTCAGCAATAAGGGCTACTTCTCCTGCCACATCACCACCGACTGCACCGACATTCATTGTAGCTATATTGTGCTATAACAAAATATATGCTTTTGTCGACTTTCAGTTAGTAATAATTAATAGTACCCTAGGTAGAGCACTCATATTCGGAGTAAGCAATAAAATTTAAATGCGGTTTATTAATCTAAATATTGGAAGACGTCCATAATGATGAAAACAGCGAAGCTGTATGCAAATAGGATATTTTGCTTACCTACTTTATAAAGCAAACGAATCTCCATAGAATATTTTTTACTCCATCTTTGTTGCGTTTGCGTGCTGAAATACAATTGTTTTAAAGTTTGTGGGACTTAAAATTAATTATAATAAACAATATCACATGCACCCGGTAACAACAGGACAAAAACTACTCTTTATATTTGACATTTAATTCAAAATATACCCAAGGTTTACTTTTTTATGAACTATCTAAGTTAAGCCCTATAAGGCTAAATATTCTGATAAACTTATATGCCATAAAACTTTTAAACCTATTTTCAAAACATTAAAAATACCTCGTGTGGTTCAGCAAATAATTGGAAAATCAACCGTAGACTATAAAATGCACAGATAGTGAATGTTTTCTTGCCATGTGCAAGTCGTCCGGTTTGTTGGATCTACAATTAATTTAATACTAAGCACTATTAGAATCAGAACCCATTCGTCTTGAAATGCCTAATATCCTGTGAGCACAATAAAACTTAATCTATATTATCGATAAATTTAACATGATCAACATTACACAATATAGGTAATAGGAAGAGAAAATTATAGTAAAATTGCCAAAGATAATTTTATTTAATTTGAAAGTATAGAGAATACTAAACCTTCCCATCCATACAACTTGTATAAATTAATTGTATTACAACACTCAATGAATGTGACCGAGTAACTAAAACATTTAAAGCATTTTTGACCTGAAACATAGACTTCCATAGCTGTTACGAATAATTAAAAAAAAAGTTCTGTGTTGTGAAAACAATTTGAATGTAACGAGTCTGAGGTTTTAGGAGTCGATTTATATTTGAGTAATTTGGCTGCTTGATTTTTAATTTCGTTTATAATTGTGCACGAGTTTTGGATTAAATTTTAAAGGTCATTAATATGGATGGCAAATTAACTTTACCGGAGCCTTCTTTAGAGAAACAATTGAAAGGTCATCGCAATAGCATTACTGCTCTTTGTTATAGTCCGAATAACCAGCAGATAGCAAGCAGTTCCTTGGATAATAGCGTTCTTGTACGTATTCTAATAATGCGTTTGTTTAGCCTTGAATATATAGATTCAATTTATACGGTCTTTATTCTTTAAAACATAGTTATGGGATCTCCGAGGTACAATGCGAAGCTATAGGTTCCAAGGACACGATGAAGCCGTTATGGATGTGAGCTTTTCACCATCTGGCAAGTATATGGCATCGGCGTCACGAGATAAGTCCGTCAGGATATGGGTACCGACAGTAACTGGAAGTACAGGAGTATTCAAAGCTCACTCTCAAACTGTCCGCTCTGTGCAGTTCAGTTTTGATGGAACTAAGGTACAAAAATAGTATATGAGGGAATTTTCTAATATTTTCTCTTCTGCACATTAATATTATCAAAGTACTAACTAATTTGTGATTATAACTGTTGTATGAACTTTCATAAAATGTACCCAAAATGATGTGGTACAGTTGGTAACTGCAGTCTAGTCTATTTATTATGTTTTACACATTAACTGTTACTCTACTAACTGCCACTATAAGACATAACTGACATGACTGCAATGCTATGTTGATTGAGCCAGTCATCCAGTATCTTTGTTTCTATAAATAATAATAACAATAATAACTAATATTTTTGTAGTACATTGTGTTTACATATTGTTAGCCATTATGCCAGTGGTAGCCTAGTGGTTAAGAATTCAGCCTCTCATTCCGGGGGTCCTGGGTTCAAATCCATGGCGCGCACCTC
>DWME01001571.1:0-24150 GCA_018244795.1 Parelbella ahira ahira
TTAACCCTCTCAATATGAGAGGAGACCCATATTCCAACAGTGGAATGACTATGGGTCGATTATTATTATTTTATTATTAATACTGATCGCCTCGTTCGTTGGTGGTTGCAAGCTCGACTGCTGATCGAGAGGTTCTGAAGTCGAATCCCGGGTCAGATACTAGTGGATTTTTCCTACCTTAGATTTTCTAGTAGTGGCTCTTAGTCTGGATTTGTGACCGGTGTATAGACATAGGCTCAAGACCTATCCCATGTTGGGACGTAACCGTAAATGGCGAAGCATACGAGTGTACTACACTCCTCTGCCTATCCCTTCGGAATTAAAGGCGTCGTGTTACGTTAATATTACATCGCATAATATAATAATATGGTACTGTACTTATAATAGGTAGTAGGGTACATTCATAAAGTTTCTTCATAAGTTGGTCATAAACTAGGTATTTTCCTTTCAGTACTTGTGTTCATTAATATTGATCATATTTTAGCAGACGCTCAGCCTGCTCTTTTCAGTTATTATAAAATTAAATTTAACTAACGATTACAGAATATTAAAGCTGAACAAAATGTACTTAAAAAACGACTTGTTAAAGAAAAGCTTTGTGTGTTGAAGATTTCCGACACGAAAATGTGTACACGACAATGTACACTAGATTAGACGAAGTTTCGTCATTTCCCACAAGAGTTGTCGTCATCGGCAAGTTGGTAGTTCTTTCGTTTTTCTTACTTTGCTCATATCACTTTGGACATTACACTATTTCTATATTTTCCGTTAGTTCGTATTTGTACCTATATACGTTCATTCGTATCACGATACATTTAATCACCCTCCAAATTGTGAACATAATGTTCTCATGTATCATATAAAATCAATTAGACTTCTGTTGACAAAGTCCGTGGTGTACATTTCTAATCAAGTAGTCACATTAAGCTTTATAAAATAAGTATAATTAAAATTGAACAATAATGTAAAAGATCATGAGTCGGACGTCTAAAATTGTTGCAGTCATTCAATAACATTAAACATCACCGCTTATTAATTCGAAAAGAATAACTTTTCTATGGCATATCCTAATATCTAAAACCCAAGCATGCTCTGGCGGAGGCAAATTATTCATTATTTTGTGCTTTATGTACAGTATGTACAGTATTTGAAAGTAACAACTGAAAAAATATCATAAAAGGTGAACTCTATAACTTAACATGGAGCAGATTAAAATTTATAAACAAATTCATGAATTGAACAATCTTATATACATGGAACAAATTTATTTAAAGAATAAAGTCGGATCCATTACATCTTCATAGCGATATGCCAATCCAACATAATAAACAGACGAACGCCCCGACGTAGGCACTATTTGTAAATCGTATCGCTTCTTTGTTCTGTGTGCTATATTGTCTACTAAACTGTTGATCGTATTGGCGAATAGTGGTTAAAATTGAAAAAGTAATAAGGTTGTAGTCTACTGAAAGATAGGTAACATTTATTTTAATTGTATTTGTTAGGTACTATTTCAACTCTACGTGTCATTAAAAATATCTTAATGGACAACGGAAAGAGTTAAAACAACTGTGTGTGTTCATTGTTTTTAATAAACCACAGCGGACTTAACAGTAATTTAATGTTAAAAATGTTGCGGGTGAAATTGGTTAGCCAATGGGTCAGTCATAAAACAAATATTATCTAATTACAAAATATTACAAAACAATAAAATGTACATATAGGCAGAAACTACAAATGTATAAACGTACTTATACTATAATATAAATGTATATTGTTATGCAATAAACTTATCCGAGTTCACAAACCTCTGGCCTCGGGGACATCTGAGAATATTCTCGGGAAAATATCAAGGGAGCGTTAAATCGTTTCGGCAATCCCTTTACCATGCTCTTGCTCAAACCTTGTAACTCCTGTTAGGTATATTGTTGATCTAAAGATAGATATCCCACGAGAACAAGTCAACCTTATCATGTCTAAATGGCTAGGCCACTGAGGTCGAAATGTTCACTTACATATATCACATAATATACTACTTTCAGATGCTAATGTAAAAATGATAATGTTTAATCTTACTATGTTATCTTGTAATATTAATATGCGAAACGAATGTACATTATTTACCTTAAGCCATGCCAGAGCGGGGGAGATTAGTACTGAAGTGAGACTGGGGCAAGTAATTTAAACGTTGATACAGCCAGACGAGATATAATATAACATTATTTACGATTTGTAAAAGGTAAATTTTTGTGAAGAAAGTACTCAACTGTATTATGTAAATAGAAATTTTAGGTCTTTTTTGAGTTGATGGAACACATGTAGGTATATTTATTACGTCTATGAAGATTAAAAATTAATATAAAGCTCAAACTATGAGTAACTTTAGTTTGAGAAAATTTTGTATAAACTTACAATAAATTGTGTTGTATTATGCTAGCAAAGTTTTATCTCAAACGAATAGTAATTTTTTTCTGAATAGCGAAATATATCCGTTTTTGCATTGTTGTTTTTACATATTACATAAAGCGCCAGTCAAACTATATATTTATACAAGCGTGAAAAAGGTCCATTTACAACATCGTTTTCAAATAGTTATTACATTTATTTTATAAAACTGATTCCACAAGGGTTTTATTAATGCTTTAACTAAAACTTTGTGACTTTAACTAAAACTAGGTCGAGTGGCTGCAAGCGCGACTGCCGATCGGGAGGTTCTGGGTCCAAATCCCGAGTCGGACTTTTTAAATTTAGAATTTCTTGTAGCGTTGTACGAGTTGTTTTATTTCATTTTATTGTATGCAATACATTATATTTTAATGCTAAGAATATAAACTACATTTTTTTTTCATTACAGAGGTCGAACATAGTTCTCGTGAAGCAATGACGACATAACACATTATGTCAGAAGTCAGAAGCTTGTGAAATCGTTATACAGTGCTTTCATGTACAAACGAAAAGAAATAAAATTTCAATTCTCAATCTTCCTTTGCTATGAAACAGGTAATACATTTAGAAATACTTACTTTTATTTCTACCATTACACGTAACACCAACTTAGGTTAAGTACAAATGTACCGTTCGTGGCGTTCGTAACGGACAATATAACGTTGTAACGTCAGCCGTCCCGCAGAAACAGTGACACGATAACAGCAGACAGATGTACAGGTCGTTATATCATGTTATATCGAATAAATAATAACATTTCTACTGCAACGTGATATAGCGGACCGTTGTTGAATTATATTCCTGCTTTTAAGGAAAAAGTTTTATGAATACGTACGCCGCGAGTGCAGTAATGAAAACTGAATGTAGTTCACGTAAATGTGGTTAGAATATACTGACGCTGGAATATGAATTTCATTTAGATTTATTTAGACACACGCAGTACTTTTGTTTATATGTTTTTCCGTTCTACATATTTGTTTGTTTTTACTTTTGTTTGTGTAAATAAATAAATAAATAATAAGAAATATTATAAGATATACAGTATTCAAAACTGGGGCATTTTATCATTTCAGATTTTTTAAATAACAGGTAAGTCTTGATATTTCGTGTCTTAATGTATAGTTTCGTAATTGTATTTTTATGGCGTTGTTTTTTAATTTTTTTAATGTTTTTTATCGTTTCCGGACAAGTATTGTACCAGTGCAAATAATGAAGATAAATAAAGTCGACTTTGTAACCGGAGCGCTTTGATATTCAATCAACAGAAAGCGTTGACAGAGTCGACGCGATATTTTTCCTCCTTAGCCTAACTTTTAATTTGTGTTCTTCGAGGACGTTCCATTAATTTTTTTTTACCCTCCCATCGTCCAGTTCACCGCTAAAGCTTTTGTAAACGAAACAAGATATTTGGAGACACTAATGCAGCGAATGTGTTCATAATAAACTAGATTTCAATAAGGCCTTCAGTGATAAGACATTATCTGTACAAGTGGAATTTCGCGAAGTTACTTGTGTATTCACACCTTGAGGGGCGAGACGAGAAGGCACTCCGCACCGAGATGGGGCAGACCTGGCCACGAGTATTGCGGCGGAAATGTCTGAAAGCTTTTTGTTTCCGTTTTAGTGAGGTGTGACGAGTGAGCGTGTAAGCGATAACAAACGGTGTGCGTGAAGTTACAGTTACAAGCGACTCACTACTGCAATATTGTAAGCGCAACATTTGGCACGTACAGCGCAAGCTCTGTAGACTATATTGCCGATTAAAGTTTGCTCTTACTTTATATGTAACTAGCGGACCCGGCAGACGTCGTCCTGCCCGGAAAAGCAGTTTAAATTAAATATGTTAATTTAAACTCGTTGGTCGAGCGGTTGCAAGCACGACTGCCGATCGGGAGGTCCTGGTTCCCAAAATTTCCCTTCACTGCTCTGCTCGTATTGATTGCAGCGTGATGAAAAGTATACCATAACCAGCTCAGGAGTATGAAAAATAATTGTACCAAGTTTCGTTAAAATCCCTCGAGTGGTTTTTGTTTCTATAACGGTTATACAGACAGACAGACAGACAGACCTCTCTACAGATTTATTATAAGTATAGACGAAATACCCTGCAAGTGGTCACAAAACAAGTAAAAAAAACACTGGGATATAACGTGACTTTCTTGACCTTGGTTGCACATTTTACGTGGCAGAGTACCATGGCGACCTTTATGCCAAATGTATTACATTATATGTCGTTACTTTCTATGGCATCAACTTGTACGAAAATATTTCTCCACCATATTAATATATAATGCTTAATTACATTTTCAATATAATTCCAAAGACCTGGCTACAGCCTACAGGTTCAACAGTCCAGTGCCTATAATATTGCATCGAACATTAAATCCCAAGAATGTTGCCAGGACTGCAGCTAGACTTCCCAACCTATGTAGGTTATAATGAATTGTTGAAAATTATTTGAAGTTGAATTGTAAACAATATTAATGATAAGCTTTTGCCACGAAAATGTTTACCAACCAGTAACAAATAAAGAATGCAACAATTCCATTTTTAAACATTTCTATATTGGCAGTAGGTAAAACGAAGAAAGTAGTTACACACATACCAAGCACTACACGCACACACAGGCAGGCATACACATCGAACAGAAACAACTAATTTATAGATGTTGTAAACGCGTATGATAAACACGGAGCTACTAATGGTTATAGCCAATAAACAGAGGTATTTATTAAGGCAATGCCCACTCATTACGGTTTTACTACAGGATGAGTCTGAGTTTTCAAATAAATAAAAAGGATGTGAGTTTTTAAAATAAATGAGAAATAAAAAGGATGATATAGATATACAAAATGTAGAAAGAATGTATGATGAAATTGACGGGACAAGTGTATAATGCGAATGACCATGGATCCAGATACCGAGGAAGACCAAGATTTACCTACTTGACCATGTAGGTTAGACACTAATAAAAACTAATTTTCAAAGCTTCTGCATTTTGGGTATAATGTTGCATAGCTTACAAACTTCGGCAAAAGTTTCAATATTTGAGGAGTCCGTGGTTTAAAGATTCCTAAGATGCACCTCGAATATTAGGTAAATAGTGTTCTTTTAAAGATTATATTTATAACGGTTAAAAAAACCATAGACAAAAACCCTCATACCCCAGAGCGATTCTTAATGTACAGTAAGGCACTTAAAGTCTACAACCCGGATTAGACTAACAACGTGGCAGATAATGACCTCACACCTGTCATTCAATAACGCTACCCATGTCCAATAGTTACAGGATAAAATGATTGATCATGGTAAACTTATTAATAAGCAGCTCACCACAATAAACTCATTAATTAAAATCTTGATTTGCAATGAATTTTATTCGTTTCGACAATAGATTTTTTAAGGTTAGGAAGTATTCATGTGAAGGAAAATGTGTGTATATATATATAGCTATATATTTTTGAATCAACAGAATGACACATTATCTAACTTGAATCAGCCCTATACCACAGTCACATAATTATATTATGTAACAAACATTACCTGTAAACGAATAAAACTAAGTAAAAACAATAAACACTATCATAAACCCTTTAACTATTCGTAACAAAAAATATAAGAACATTTTTGTTGATTTAAATTCTTTATACGTACATACATACATATGCATTTATTTATATGTACATTTTCTGATAGGTAGAATACTCAATTATAAATAAAATTTGAACCCATTAAAAAATCATCACCTATATTTTTCACTCTTAATTTTTCCTTCAATATTAAACGAGATCAAACGGAAAATATATCTTTCCAAACGAGAAATTAATTTTCCGAAACGCGCTTACTGACGAAGTTTTGATGTAACAAACGTTACAAAAAAAAAATCAAACCGAATTGAAAACCTCCTTTTTTCGAAGTCATTTAAAAAACTTTTCATTTTCAGTAACTTACATTTATATCGAATGTATTTCGCACGTTTAGGTGTGTGGCAACACGCAGTGGCAGGAGAGGTCCTGAAACAGATAAATCGTATTTCTTAAAAACCTTCAACAATAAAATTTTAAAGCAGTATTAGCACCATAATGTTACAAATATTTTTTTAAATAAATATAACATTGATAGTTTAATGATTTATTACAGCTACCAACTAATTTAGTCAAGGTTTCGGAACTAGTCATTAATGTTTGAGCTGCTAAAAATTGTGTTTTATGAATTAATATCACTTGCTACAACGGTAAGAGAAAACATCGTGACGAACCCTACTGACTTTTAAGTTCACTAATAGAATCTCTGACGGTGCTGTTAAACTGCAGTTATAAAATACTTTAATACGTTATTAAATATTTTATAAGCTTACATTTTGCAACAAATTGTAAGAATATTACCTAAATGTTTTCGTGTTAATATAAGGTAGATTTTAACATTAATGTTATTAAAAGTTTCGTAACAAATAATAACAAAATAGAAAAGTTAAATAAAATTAATCCGCCGCAGGTACTTTTCTCACGCTTTTAGTGACTGGCGCATCGAGTGGAAGCCCTTTTTTTTAGCAGAAAATAAAAACCAATTCAATGAGCATATCTTCTTCTATTGTGATTAACTTCCTCGAAAAGTAGATTTAAACTGACTGTTATAAAATGTTATAAAAAAAGTTACAGTGCTTTTATTAGTTGGACGAGTAGAAAATATCTAACAAGACATAACAAAATCTAACATTTGATAGTAAATGTTTAAGTGTTAGATAAGTAACGACTTAAAAATGTTGTAAGCGCAATGTAAGAGTACCATAAATCGTTCAGTCTGTCAAGTTGATGATGATGATGATGATCATAATGAAGATGATAATGGCAATGACATACCTATTTAAAAAATGTGATCTCAAACAAGATTTCAAGGTGATACTATTCTAAAATAGATTGTGTCTAAAGGAATTTTAAATGAAATTAAATCATTAGTCACAAAAATACACATAGTTCAATTATAAAAATAATTTCAACAATATGAATAAACTTATAAAAATTCGCAACAAAAACTAATAATATCTATCAATGAGGAAGATTGAAATATTGGAAACCAGGCAAGAAGTGTGCACAAAGGTAATCCAAACAATGAAACACCGGACACCGAACTTTATTGTTACAGCATACTTCCACGGAATCGAGATCAACAATCTCTTAAATAGTGTGTCGCAGCGATAAAAACTGATTAAGGTCGATTATTTATGCACGTCGGCTGTCCACGGTGAACGGCCTACGGAGTTACGGACAAGTCGCCGCAACTGAACCAGAGATGTAAGATTTATTGCATGACACCATAGGACAAAACAAAATGGCAATTATGAACTTATAGAATGTTCCTGGGTTCATTGGTGCAAAATTTTTATAAATATTGCTCGACACAGTAAAATATTAATGTTATAGTATTAGGATGAAATAACAATATATTAATGATGACAAAGGCAAAAACTAATAATAAAATGAAATGGTATATGTTACAAAAACGAATTACATCTAACGGTTTTATAAAGTAAAAAATGAACATTAAATACAAAGGGAACGGACATATAAAACATGGAAGACGAAAGAAATCAATCTATCTCCAAAGAAAATTTACAGCATCGGTATATTATTCGTTGTTAGTGAGCCTATAACAGAATTCCTTAGATAACATACAACGAGCACATTTCCTGTCGTTTGCGATATATGTAGGTATGTGGCGGAGAGCTGAGAGCAGTAAATCGTTGCCAGTCCAACTATTTCTATATTTCATTATTGCAATAAAGAAGATGGGCCGATATCTTCATTACTGGCGCACAGAATCGATGCCACGATAATTACTGCCCGCTCGCGGCCGACCGACGACCGAAGAAATTAATTTCAGATGAAGATTAGCAAAATAGTGCAGAGTATTAATCGTGTACTACCAATGAATAATAACGAAGGAACAAACAGAAACATATTATAAACATTGAAAGCGAACCAAAGGAAGAGCAATAATAATGAAGAAAAAATTCATTCACTTATCAAAAAGGGTCTCAGATAAAGTTATCAACGCAACAACTCACTCAACGACGTTCGAAGTACACAAACTTATCATCAAATATTCGTTCACGAGGGATTTTTATCTTGGCGTTAGTCATAAATTTTCATAAGAAATTCTCAATATCTGTATGAATACGAACGCGTATATTACAAGCGGCCCGTCGTCGTGCCCTGAACGGTTCGAGCGTGTTATCTGTTTCCGAGAAAAGAATAAAAAATATATCAACGAACGACCACGTCGGTACCGACAACAGTTTTTTTAATGAATTGCATCTACATCTGGGCGATTATGTAATTTGACAAGGAAAATTAAACTCTAAACAGATTACCGCAGAGTAGAGTGTGACTTTCCCACAAATAACTTACAAACACTTTTGTTAAAGAAAAAAAATTTTGACGCGCGACCTTGAGACTTGTAGAAAATGGGGCAACATCATGTTTACATTCATTATACAAATTTATTGTTAGGACACGTACGTAGCTTAGTGAGTGTAATAATAACACTACCTGGTATATGACAAGACGGTAGAGAAACAATAACGTGGACGTAAAGTACAAACATATAGGTAGAACCAGCACCGACCACATTATTGAGCAATTTAGAAAGATCGCGTAGATAGATATTGATGGCACAAATCCAAATCGCAGCAATTTCGTGTCAGTTTATAGCTGTATTTTTTTGTTGAATAATACGTTATGTGTCTCAAGGAACGTGTGTTTATGGTAGGTTTGAGGTCATCAGATTTAGAATGTACTGCAATAATGTGAAATAGAGGTTACGAACTTCGGTAATTTCAAAGTGGGTAATATATACACATATTGGTAAGTAATTTTTATCAATCATATAAGAACTTACATCAAGATCACATATGATTGTTATGAATATCTGTTAATTATTGATAAATCATAGACTATCAAGTTCACAAACGCGAAATCAACCCTCGTCCTATAAGTTTTCGAGCCAAATCGATTGAACCAATGTTGCGATCGGATTTGAGAAAGATAGCCTGATGTTAGGAAATTAATTACTGGATTATAATTTGCGTGATTTTTTTGGGCAATCCATAAAATATTAAATAAGGGAAAAATAGTCCATGAGAGTGATTAAAGTTTCCGTACGTTTAAATAATATTATCAGAAAATATTTTGTACAGTTCAAAATGAGCAGTCAGTGTAAAAAAAAATCAGCGTAACTAGAACAAAGGAGTTTTCTGACATAACTTTAACGAACGTAGTTACTATAAGCAATTCTTACGTAAAACACGAATAAACTTTATGGAAGGGAGAGCTATTTGAGTTGGCGACGTTATTTAAAGAGATGATTATACCTCACGTGAGCTTATTTTATTGGTTATAAATTACATAGACTTACCTACAGTAACGCGAGGAACTACGAACGCGGGGTTACACAATGAGGTAATCAACGAGGTGTTGTATAGCAGTTGTCAGCATATAAAATAGAATACAAGCGAGCGTCTAATTAGACATAAATTCAATTAAAATTTCAGTCGATGCAATTATTTGCTTTAGAAAATGTTTAAAATTGCATAAGCGTAGCACCAAAAGATACAAATAGTTAATATTCAATAGATCATTAGCAATAAATGCGACAATATTGTCAGTCAGTCCATCGATCGGCGCGCCCGTCTCACTATCGCCGCTAGTGGAGTCATTAATCATCTCCCAGTGGCGTCCGTACCGACATAAAACACAGAGATTACACTGACCGTAAACGTTACATCACACGTTACGAACCCGCTTGAACGTCTAAAAGTCAATTTTGAGACCGAAATCATTTATATGCACCGCGATACACACATTACCAACGCTGGTAAAATAACAATCTATTACCGGAAAATTTGCAATCAAAATAACATACGAGAGTAGTACGATGAAGATTAAGTTTTCGACACACCTTTCGAACTCGCCGAGGGGATCAATGAACATCAATCAAACGACTGAACGGATAAAATGTACACACAGAGCTCCATAATTTAATTCCTATCTAATACGGCCATTAGACAGATGTTTCGTACATGCAGTGAGTGAAGTAATTTCTGCATGCAATTTAGCAGTTTTGTTGCTCACATTATCTTACAAATTTAAAGTCACTTCGCCTGCGATGACACCGAAAATTTAAGAACATATGGGATAGGTTAACATGAGACTTTAGTTCATAAGAGTGTAGCAGACTCATGGAAAAGTTACAATGCTACACACAATTAATTCGTAAAATGACCATACCATACTATACCATAGATAGATTTTGTCTACAAAGCTTTCAAAATTGATAGAAGCGAAGCTATTGAGGAACAATTTAAATCGTTAACACACGAGAAAGAGTGAGTAAAGGAAACAGACAATAGGAAACTTTTACGTCGTGTCGCGGCGCCAGATGAAAGGCGCACCGCCCCGAGATCACTACGGGCGACGGTGCAACGTTCGAACAAAATAAAAAAGATCATTAAAGAACACATTCAATTGTATAATCATGACGGGCTCTCGTGTCGTTTAGCGTTTAACTCTTAATTTGACAGCGCGCAATGATATGCCACGTTCTCTAGCTATTGTTTGCTCATTTCACGTGCTTTATTCAATTTCGTTACAAGTGGACCATCAGATCAATGAACTAAAAAGATATGAATAGTTGCCTGATTTCTACGTAGAAGGAAAATTTAGGAAAAAAACGAGGTAAATAAGAGTTATTAATAAAATGTTTGATTTTTATTTTAGCTTTTATCGTGTTCATTTTGGTGTGTTGTTTATTATTTTTAACAATGTCTGATCTCCTGCTTGAATGCCTTCAAACGACCAGTCTATAATAATAGGTACTTAGTTCTTTACAATTGTCGTCATTTATTTGCCTAATTAATACCACAGTTGTATATACATACTATGTATAATGCCAATGACAAGACAAATTATACTTTAATATTAAAACGCAAAAACTTTCTTAACAACGGGAGAGAGACATTCTCAGTGGATAATGTTGAAATGCATTTATAAGGGCATACTTATGCAAACTGCCAATGCATAGCACGTTCAAGAGTGAATCCGTGGAAGAAAGTTTGATAAAATCTTGCAGCCACCGCTCACGACGCGAGCGCAAACGTTTGACGCTCTCCGCATTCCACGAGGACAGTGGACGCCCGACGTTAGACAGCATCCAAATGACAGGTTGGGTATTAATGCACTTGTATCACCACAAGTTTGTATCTACAGATGCACGATGTATCACCACAAACTTCTGCAGAAGCACGATATCCATTGGACCGCTCAGTAGAATCAACAACATTAATTTAATTAGCACCTTACATCATTTCGTGAAAATCATGGAAAATTCTATAGCGTTCCATAACATTCTTTCGTTTAAGAAGTTTATATACAATAACATTTAACAGAGACGCCCGGTACGAATTCCTTTTAATCACGTCAAAACCCGGAACTGTTTGCGGACATATTGTATATTACTATAATTTAAAAATATCCGCCAATCACAAGTAAAGAAATTCAAAAGTTTTTATGGCAAAAAATTGTTATAGACTCGAATTCATCACGTCAATCAAACAATTTTTATAGTCAGACGGACACATGCTCCTGTATGCTGACAGTAGTGTGGGAGAGTCGATGACAGCGCTGAAACATTGCCAAAAGTAGCGAACCTGTACTAATCACGAGAGTACTAAGAAGACTGATTTTTTGATGAACAAACAGAAACTTACGGACTACTGAAATGTATGTACAAATTAGGCACTTGGAATTTGGTGCTTCGAGGATAATGATAATAACGTACAACGTGCAACAGGCAAACGCGTTGACCTTTGACTAAATCAATGCCACGTCAAGCTGGCCGATTGATACGTGCCGTATTGAAATGTCAGGAGACGATACAATCTTACGATCGTTAGGGTGATTTCTTCGCGGGTGCACACTAGCGTCTCCCATTACGTGGGGAGTCTTTTGCCACATTAGTCATTCAATTATGCGAAGTCCCGACTATCTGATGGTCACATAAAGCTTTCAACTTCCCACCATTGATACTATTGAAAAGAAGGCTCAAGAATAATAATGTCCATTTAGAGGAATGAATAGACGACCATTATGTGATGCTAAAAACTCTATAGATGGAGACGCGGATAGTGGGCGCGGAGGTTATGGAACCTTAAACGCGGACAGACGTTGATCAAGATGTATATTTGTTAGAGATAAGCTAATACAAATTCGTGATCCATCAATAAGAGAGCGGGAGGGTGTAAAAACCGTCGCGGACGCATCCTCGGCTCTCGAATAGAGCCTCGTTACGCGCCCGCTCAGTAAATGATGGATGAGCGTGGCTAACGTGCACCAGCATTGTAATTACAAATATACCATTTTATCTTTTAAATGAATGGACAAACGGTATAAAATCGAATGCGTATGGTTGATCGTGTTGTTGGCTCGAATTCACCTGGTATGCAAGCGGGGTGATTGACAAGTCCGGGTCGATAGTATCGGCCGTCATTTATAACACCGCCACCGCTAGTTAGTACACATTCATTGCTCTATCGTGTTCTTGAATAATGAACATACTGTAACTAAGTACGCTATTTGTTTGTAAATTTATGTTGAAAAAAGGAGAGTACGATCTGTACCGTTCTTGAGAGACTCGGACTGAAGAAAAAGCGGCTTCAATATTTCAAGAGCATAAGAAATTGTAAACGGAATCTTTCGTTGAGGGTTTCCATTCATCCACAATTATTTTTATCACTAAACACAAAGTTCGATACTGTAAGATTGAGGTTTAAAAGTGTATATAATCTGTAGTCCAGTACTGTTGTATGGTATTTTACCTACCGATAGCATCCATATTTTAACAAGTCGTAACGCATTTAGAACCGATCCAAAAGGAACTTTAGCCCTATTTGTGACTGGATACACATAAAAGCTGGACTTCAGAATCATTAACTACTTTTATTGATTATATAAAACAAACAAAAACCCTTAAGAATTCTCCAGGATGTCCATAAACCGTGTATAGTTTAACAAATCGCATTTGACCAACGTGTTACATTTCGTCCTAAGCCTATCTCATTCTAAAAACAGTCCTGTATCCATTAATGGAAAATTGAAAGTATCGATGGCTATGATGGCGAGGACTTCAAAATAAAGAAAATGAAAATAACCAACGATAATGTTAAAAATCTCTCAACTTTTTTAATAGCATGACAAGCCAGCATTCGGCCGCGATCGCGCCTGATGAAACGCGGAGATACCACATACAAAGACTAACAATAAGTTAAGTAAGAGTCGAAGTAAGCAAGAACATTTGTCGCTGAAACCACTTCATTATTCGCATTACTATATAGGAAACGTTCACTTTATTGCCATATAAATAAATACTATCGTGACAGTGGAAAGTGGTGGCATATTGCAGTTGCTACATTTGTTGCATTTGTTGCAAATACATGGTGACGGTTTTGAATAACTCACAGAGACGGATAAGCATAATGCATTCATGAGCAACTTCAGTTACGCAATGGTGTACACAGAGAGAGAACAGAGTTATTGCTAATGAGATACTGTTGGGAATCAAGAGAAATTATAATTTTGTAATAGTAACAAATAAATGTACAAATTGCACCTCGGGTTTGTAAGGCTGGAGACGTTTGGCAAACGGTGATATCCGCCAACCCCGTATGGAACCTGTCTTGATGATATACATACTCGTAGTATTATAAAATATTTACTATTACTTTAAACGTTATCGTAAATTAAAAGAAGTGTTACTACTGTTAGAGTACAGATTTCTTTTTCCGCAGCAGGTGGCAGACTGGCGCAAATTGCCGCTGGATTTCGAACCACGATATAAGTTGCCATGTCTGCTGTCTGTCCAAAACGGCGACTAAAAGAAGTCTTTCGTAGTTGCAAATAGCTAGCTCCTCTCTACGAAAGTAGAAGCCACAATTTAACTAAAACCACCATTTGAATATGCGTTAAGTCAATTTAAATAAGGAGGATACAACGCGTGCACAAGATTTAATAAACCACACACTCTTATCAGGCTTCATTAGCGATCAGATGGAGATGTACAGAAATGTTCCAAGACACTGTTATTATTATTAAATTAGAAATAGTTTGTTCGAACGTCGCATGAAAACATGAAGACGTTAGTCCTTGAAGTTCACACGATCGAGCGATCATAATTATATTATAGCGTGAAGGCTCGATTGGAAGACACGGAGAAGAACAGCGAAGGGCCGCGAGGCGACCGTTACTTCGTGTCCAATAAATCCGAGAACAAACGACGGGCAATAAGGAACACACCGCGTCCCGCATCCATCGCCTGTCCGATGGATCCGGTGGACCGCATCACATTTAATAATAAATAATAACGCGAACCGCTTAGAGCTCGGCCAACTTCTCCATTATCTTAGTGTTCGATTCCAATTTGGTAACCAAGTATATTTTTTTTAATTACTAGAAATATGCAACTCATTACAATTAAACAACAAATTAATTTCATTTGAATTTCTATTAGGAAGTTTGCTCCTTTAAATTGAAAATCCGAATTTTATACAAATATCGAACATTATATCAATTCAAGTAGACTTTAAGCATACAATACCTACTGACGCGTTTCATTTTCAACTAGCATACCTATATGAGCATAGTCGAACAATAAATCAAGTACGTTTATAACAGTTATATTATAGATGGAGTGAATAATATTTAACTGGTCATTTCGTAAAACGCATTTACATAATTCCAAACGAACGTGATATATTCTATAGAGACGGACTATAACAAATAGTTGTGGCGTAAATCTCACCCGTGGCGCCGGTACGATATCGAAGCGTGCCACTATGTAATTATGTATAACGGAGTTACCATACGTGAAACGGAACAACATTTTCAAAAGCAGAATTCATTCAGATCGCTTCAATATAGCATACATTCGATACCCACATTCGATTCTATACTAATTTACCGGTTATTGGATGACCGTGTCGATTAGCTATCATCAATCTGTCTACGGCTTGGATTAAAAACATATATGTCGTTAAAAATAATTGTCGCGTTTAAATATGAAATGATTTATATTCATTTTATTAGATGTCAACTTTCCAGCATTATACTGATGCTGTACAAAAGTAATGCCGCGCGGAAGCACGTCTGGTTTGATGAATGAAATTTGGTAATTGACGCTCTCTGCCTGCCCTGAATGGACCTTGACGTGATGATAAATATGCGTACCAACTAGAGAGGTCCACTATAAGAATACTTACGAAGCTATCTGCAAAATGTTTATAGGCGTGTAATAGAACGCAAATCACGACCGATAATATCTATAATGCCTTCCATATTTGTAAACTGTGAAGTTATTCCATATGCGGTCGGTACGAAGAATTAACAAATAACAGATAATAAAACGCGATAAGTGCAATAAAGATACAATGATCGAGGATGACATCAGCTGACGATAATTCGTAAAGTGGATTGGACAGATGTCCTCTTGCCGGATGTTAGTCATGACTGCACAGAGTTGAGCCTGTTTCGTGAGTACCGTTGCTAATAACGCAGATATTTCTGTCATAGCCGTGTTTCAAAACAATTATCATTCTAAAATCATTGAGGTATAATCTTTTTCTTTTCATATCTTATCAATTTGCTTTCCTTACCTTTCAATGCCGGAAAAAAGAGATGATGACAATCTATAAAGTTGAGCAGCTTTTTGATGATGATTAGTGGCAAAAATTATAAGGGATTGCGTGCTTTTAATGGTGCCTTTAGTGATCAGTCCAGGATGTAATATTCAGATAAAAGCCATTAAAACTTGTTGGGAAGACATTCAGTAGATATGGTGTGACAAAATCAGTTCTAGCAATTTCAATTAAAGGAGGTCAATTCACTTTGATTCCTGAGTTCAATTTAATCTATGTACAACACCACCATTATCTGCATGTAATAATCAAATTATAATGTTTTTCATTATAGCCACTTTGAAGATTGGGAACTGTGACTGTGTTACAATTCTGTAACTGTGAAAAATGAATACGAATACCGTAACAGTGTAGTTAAACATCGCGAGGAAGTCTGCGCAGCTTACATTTTTCCGTAATATTCTCTAAGGTATGTAAAATCTGGCAACACCAACTTAGTAACTGTGGTAACAATGACCGATGATGAGGGAGGATGTATAAAAGTCAAGACTTTACCACTCACGCTTGCAAGGGTCCATGACTGCCGTCTCACGCCTTTAGATTCGATTACCAAGATCCACGATTAAGTATAAGAAACCCCATAATAATCTCAGTTGGCCCTATGCCAAAACGTACAAAACGAATACTAAATTGGTAGCCTACCAGCTTATCCACCAGTAACCAATAAAGGTAGGTATTTACTTATTAGGATCCCTATTAGCTTAACCCGTTTTAAAAGCAGTTCTATTTACAAACAAAACCTGAGACTACTTCTGTGATGACACGAGATTACTAATTGATCATAATATTACGAAGCATATAATTTTTAACTCTGAATAAAAATGACACTTGTACGAAAGATTAGGTAGGATTGAAATAAAGTAATCTATAGAGGCGCTTGAAAACAAATAACATAAGAGACTACAGCCGATACACATTTAATCATCCATATAAATACTCACGATAAGTTTAATAATAAACATAATTAATTGCCTTTTAATGATGAGCAGAATTGATAATTTATTCAAGAAATCCTTATCAATGGTCGAAACATTCATGTTTCGCGTGATTCTAAATTAGCCTTTACTAACACTTGAGTGAACTAGTTTAAATTATCATTTTTTATGACGTAAAGAATATTTAATGGATAGATATTTTTAGGCTAATTTCCCTGAGCAAACCATTAACTTCCCATTGACAAATTTGCCCACCAACCAGCTCAGTAAAATAAGCTTGGAGTTTTCTATAAATATGACATCAAACCATTCTGTATTTACATTATTACATTACATTATACCCCCCTTACGGAGTAGGCAAAGTGCACAGAATGCCAAAAGTTTTAACTCTTACATACCTAATTCGCTTCTTCTACATTCATCATTATCTTCATACACGCATAATGCATACAAACATAAGGATATGGACACAGCAGTGCGAATTGAATGAGACGTATTAATTGTAATTGAGCACTTCCCGTCCGCGTCGCCCTAACTGGCTCCATTGGGTCTTAAATCAATGATAAAGCTTCAAGTAGCCGTTTCGTTCTTATTAAATTGATCGTGCACCGATTTTCGTGTATGACCTCACACAATTTTCCACGTATATTATTATATCGTCACACCAGGTACCTTACTGGGTGGGCAAAGTGCACTAAATGCCAATTATCCCTATCTTGCAGATCTGGGGTGTTCATTTAAATTCGCCTAATATAAAAACAATATAATATATATTGATTTAATAGTAAAGTCGATCAATTCAAGTTATTAAGACATTGTCTATGGTACCAAAAGGTAACATTAGGTTTCATATTCTCAGTTACATTTCTTAGTCAATTACATATTTGTGATTGCTTTCTTTTATTAAATACCGCTCGCTGATTCACTCGCAATAAGGTTAAAAACGTATTTCCACAATATTTTTCTCGTCCTCGTCTTTAAAATTCGCACATACGATCCTTGAGTGAACTGATGAACTAGCGCTGAACTATAACTCAAAACAAAGCTCAATTTCATCTATCACAAAAATATTATTAATATAAAAAATTAAGTAGTAAATTACTTATACGACTTCATTTTTTGTACAAATCGTATCCAACAATGAACAAAAAATCCAAAGCGAAGGTATGCAATTAACAATTTTAAACTAGGGCGGCTATTGTTTTATCTTCCCTGGTACAGATAACGAAAATCATACTTATAATAATTGTTCACAGGTGCAAAATAAGCTCAACAACGTAAAGCAATCGTAGATCAAATGCGGTAACAAATGGCATTTTAAAAGCATTGGGCGAAATTGTTGCGCCATAAACGCGCCAATGGTATAGAATCAGACACATTGAGTCGGGCTGGTTAAGGGCGGTGAGATTAACGTCGAAGATCGGAACATATATAGTCACGTCTGAGCTATTAGCCCCGGCCCTAAGGACTGCGAAACATGCGAGTTTAACACGAGGCCGTTTGAGAGATAGATTCCGTTTCTAAACGAGACTAATGAATTAGTTTCGGAACGGCCGGCGCAAGGACGATAGCGCTGGCGCGGTAACGACCCAAGCGCGCTATTGTTCTAGAAATAAATTGAACTTGTTTTCTTGAGGAATTGGACGCGTTCAATTAATTTCTGATCAAGAGAGTCCTTGGCATGAATTTCTTTTTAATGTTAAGAACGTAGTAAACTAACAGGTCACGGATATAAGTGACCATTGTCACCCATATACATACATCTGTAAATAATCTCGAACAGAACTGTCCGAATCTCAGTGTTACATGCTACAAGCATATCATCAGTACCCTGATAATTCCATGGCTAGACTTTAGTCTCCTTCCTATCGAAATAGATAAAGTCAGCCTGTAAACTCACCTTGAAAGGGTTAGAAGATAGAACAAAAGAATAATATATGGAATTCTAACACGTGGCGATTTCTTCACAATGTTTTTCTTCACGGTTATAGCAAGGGATACAAAACTACATACAGAAAAATACGCGTAACTACAAAGTCAGAGGTCCGCAAGATTCACATACTTTCGGCCGTCATGTTTACCAACTACGGTCATTTATTTAACTACAGCCGTAACTGTCATCTTAATAAACGATGAAAAATGACTGTTACATGGCATTAATTAATATTAGAATAAAAAAATCAATTAATATAAAAATATAACAATTAATTACAGTAGAATTATCGTATCGACGACAGGGTATTGAATGAAGGCCAAATTACGTAGGCCTTTAAACTCTGAGAATGAAACAATTAACGTTTAGTGAGCCAGTTAAGATAAATGGAGGAAATCACGACTTAATGTGAATAAGTGTTAGTAGATAGTATTGGTTTTAAAACAGCCTTAATAACGTAACTCAGTGTGTTGTGAATCGATAATTGGTTACTACGCGCCGTTAACGATCGTAAAATTTTTAACAGAGGAAGCATGGATTCTTGACCTCACCCATTCGTACGCGTATCGAACGAGTCATTATTTAAACATGTACGTATATTTTGAAGCTTGTCGATCGCCGTATTGGCCCAGAGGTTCAGTGATTAGTGCATTGGACTGTTGGGTCGGGTATCGTTTGTGATATTTGTGATTCACCACAAATGTTTGTGATGAATAAGAACATCTGTTCCATGGCTGGATATAATATAAGTATGTATAAAATACGTAACGTATAGACATTTTTATATTTCGTTTTAGGCTGTATAATTGTAATCGTACAAGAGTCTGCCTAATAATAGAACCATCGTGGAAATAAATTCCCTCGTTGCAATTTTACAAAATAGGAAAAAGAAAATTTAGTTTTGATAGTCAAACATGGAACAGATGAATTGCAAATGTTAGAATAAAACACACAAGAGTATATTCATATTCTATCGCTTTTAGAAAAAAAAAGGGGAAAATACCTTTACATTATGTTACGTTAGTCCTCAGTAAGGCTGAATTAGGTCAATGACTTTTAAATACTATTGTATGAAAACCATAAATTGAATCAATCAATTTACACATAGGTATGCGTTCTTACTAAACCTTCCAATAATTATTTACCCCGAAAATAACATGCAAATGAATCTAAAAAGGTAAAAAAAATATTAAAAAGTAAAAAAAAACACGTACACCCATAGCATATCAATGGTTAAAAAAATGTATCATTTTATACTTTGACGTCCTTAAATGTACCCATAATGTAAGGTAGTTGAGCAAGTGACCATAAAACGGTTATTTACATAATTATTTAACCTTCACGTTTAATATTGAGCATAGATTAAATAAAACTATTAAAATAACAGTAAACAAGATAAAACGGTCCGATATAATTGTACAATCGCTGGCAATAATTATCATGTAATGATTGTTTTAATTTCGTACAATTTAAATGAAGCTTATAATAATGAAATGTAAACATATAGATATGTATGTACATACGTTCTATCACTCGTCGAGCGAATGCTAGCTCCAATATAAGACACACATACAATTATATATGTATTATATTAACTTGTATCTATTATACTACTGTTACGATATAACAGTACGGATGGGGGAGAATAAAATCGATAAGAAGAAATAAGTACCCATACAAAATAATTATTGTATCGAGTTTTTTTTTTCATTTATGGCACAAAAATTTTAGACAGTCGATTTTGGTAAACGTTTCGTAACGATTAGGTAAGTAAGAAAACTATTCTGTCGAATTTCTAATAGTGACTCGGGAGTCTGGATCTGTGCCCGGTGTATGGCAATAGGCTCAACACCTATTATTCCATGGAACTTAAACGTAACTGGTGAAACGTGGGAGTGTCCTACACTCCTCTGCCTACCCTTTCGAGGATTACAGGCGTGATGTTAACTTTGTTACGTATACTGTTGTAATTGGGAGACGTTTAAATTTCCCATTTGAATTTTTTTCGACATATACTGCGAGTACACTTTATCCGTTTTTCCAACTTTCTCTATCATTCTATATCTCCAATTTTCTTTCTTTGTAGAACGAAGGATCGTCGTAGTGAAGTTGAATATATTGATTATATTCACTTAGAGCTTAGAACAGACATTTAGTTCATAAAAACGTGTTTGGTACCGATCTCATACGTACAATGTGTACGGACGTTATAAAAAAAACCTCGCGACTAGCCGCAGGAGTAACAAAAACTTGGTATTGTGACCGACGCAGAAGATGATACTCATTGCCGAATTCGTTTTTAATGCTAATTATAAGTTATCAGTCATAAATTATTAGTTATTATAAATTATTATTAGTTTTTAATGCTAACTATAATCAGTTATTATTTCTCAGCTCGAGTTCTCCATAATCTTTGTTATCTAAAAACGTAATTAAAGAAAATCCTTGTATCGGGTTTTTTATAGCATCGCGCTTATTTTCTCACCGAAGAGGAAGGCAGAGAAGTGCTATATACTTAGTATAACTTTTAATCGGTTATGTTATAGATCCTATGAAATAAGAAATGAGCGTAGCCACTACTGGGACATACGCTGTAGTAATTTACCCGCCCGGACATCGAACCCAGAAGATTTTTAAATGACATTACTTTCAGCTAGAATTCTATATTATTTAAAAACGTATTAGATATTCTACTTTTCAACATACTATCTCAACTATTTAATGTGTGGTTGTAACAAACAATGTTTTATATTCGGGTTGAATGCTTGTCACAGTTTCCACGGCTATCTTTTAGGACATCGTGCTCAAGACTATGTTCTTGTACCTAGTACACGAGTCGACAGGCCGGCTAGATCTAACTCAACTCGTGCGGAAATACGTTCAGTATTAATGTCAATTATCTGATTTTCATTAACATAGAAAATAATAATAATCACAATCAATTTTCTCATTAAAATTTAACCAATTGTGAACTTTAATGATAAAATAAATATAGCGCCAAAATGGACGTATTAAACTGAATTAAATCAATTTACACTATTATAATACAAAAACACGATCGTTAAAAGTTTCATTTACGTACATTATTTTGCCATCAAACGTAGCATTTCACAATCGTCTTGAAAATTACTCGAAACATCTTTAAGAACGAACACGCGAAGTAATTTCAATTATTATGTTGTAATGTCAAAAGCTACAGGAATGTTATCATCACTTCGTTGTATATGACACCGATAGAACAATTCCGCGCTTGCGTCTGAACGGACAACATCGCCGCAGTAAGCTCCGCCTACGTAGCAGCAACAAGTTTTTGCGTGAGCTTTATAAAATGTAAACATTTTAGATAAAGTCGTATACCTATTCCATGTACCGCAACAATGTAATCATCATATTACTTCTATCTCAAGAAGCGACTGTCGCTTCCATTCGCAATAAATCACATTATCAAATTTAAAACAAACTTTTTATCATTTGGCCAATAATGATAACGGATGACATTGAACAGTCTGTCAAATAAGAAACATATACTCAAGTAAGATACTCGCTTATATTTAACACAGTACATTGAAAGATACAAAAAAAACTTACAACTTTTCCAAGGCCGAAACACGAGAGCACAAGAAAACACACGAAAAGTTGCTTCGTCACAGAGCACCTCAGTTCAAAACACCGCACGAGTCACGGGAAAAAAGTTGAAGCGGCTGCAACGACCGCTCCCGTTGACGTTTCAACTTGGAATGCTCTTTTGATGATGGTGAAGCGAAAGACAGGAGGTGGGGACGGACGCGCGGGGTGAGCGGCACGGTGGGCGTGGCCTCGCAGGTGTATCAAGTCGAACGGTGATATATGCGCATGTTAACACTTGGACGGGAACACGCCTCACTGTCATGCGTGGTGCGATACAGCGCCGAATTCGTTCACAGAGTTCCGCTTGATTGTTTATTTGACGCGAGACGATATCTGTTACTAATGCACGACGGTTCATTTATAACAGCCGATAACGCGGCTGACGGCTTCGTTTTTTTCTCTCTCTATTTCGAAAGCTCCAACACGCTGATGTTACACGTTGATAACGTTTCCTAGAAAATGACAGACTAATTGCGTTGCGGATCTTGCGTGAGTTCGTTTTTGTTGCTGTTTCGTCAATTTCCAAATGCGTTCATATTGCACTTACTAGACTCGAACTTTATATTGCAATTACTAGACTCGCACAAAATATGAACATTAAGTAGGTAGGTTTCCTTATAACAAGGTTGAAGTGTTTCTTGTAAATTGTAAGAATACTTCAGTATTAAATACAGCAACGTTTATCAAAGTAGAATACGAAAATAAAACTGCAGAAGAGAATATAGAAACACGTAGAGTGGCTGAAATATACTGATGAATAGCATGTAACGACTGTTACATATTGCCATTGACTTGATTACTACATATTGCTGCTACATATTCCTACTATAACATGAACCCCTATGCCAAACGTCAACCCTTATCTGACAAGGCAATACCTGTAAGACTTTAAGTTATATATTCACGACCCCTATTCCATAGGATATATAACAAACCTAGTGGAAAGTAAGAGTACTACAGACAGACATAGTGGAAGCACTAAGGTATGTGCATATAACCAAAAAATTCAGTAATCATATTGCCTGAACACGTGACCTCTTGAAAGGCTTTAGGTCCTTGTGCATTGTACTTAAAAATATAGCAATACAACTCTAATACCTAATGGTTCACAATTCATCCTCTCACTTCGGGGTTCTAGGTACCCTGGAGCGCACCCCTATACGAAACGTTACGTTTACAAATATGAAAAATCAGTCGTTGTAACGGTAAAACACAGCGAGAAACCAGCACATCTTAGGAGTACCTCGTAATGCTCTCTAAAGTATATAAGGTCAGAACAAATAAAAAAGGATAGTATATAAAATGTTATAAATATGCATTAGCGTGGAAATATCGTCGTTTGTGTAACCAGAGCACTTAAGTTAAATAAAAAAAATTAAAGCTTTTGGTACTGTTAGACGGGCAAAAACAGTTGCGTCCATCAAATATCTAATATTAATTTATTATTATGATAGCCTGTCTGAAAACGC
>DWME01001572.1:0-24145 GCA_018244795.1 Parelbella ahira ahira
ATGCGGATGCAGATGTCTGAATTAATGCGAATATTCCGCATTTGCGGATGCGGATGCGAATATTCGTAACACCCCTAGTAAGAAGATGTTTGAGTGTGTGTGTGTATAAACCAATATTACCATTTATCTCCAAAACCACTGGTCCGATTTTAATGCGGTTTTCACTGATGGGTTTTGGTTTGATTGGTGCATGTTCTTAGATCTGAGATTAGCCCTCAACGGATTTTCTTACGTTTCTTATTAAAATCATAGGGAGTTGAATACCTATGTTATTGCCACATTTACATCTTCCAGAACCAAATAGATACGTAAGAAAGTGCTATGAAAACGAATACTCTGTTGTTCAGATGTGTAACTCTGTGAGAGATCTAATCAACTTATATGAAAGCTTTTTATGTTAACTATCTGTCCTCACATAAAATATTTAATTTGGGGCTTTTTAAATTATTTTTAATTTTTCAATTACATTTTAATGTAATGTGGTTCTTTACATCTGTTTCCTTCCATCACGTTAAGAGTCACACGGGCAGCATATTACAAGTTAGATGTATAATATATATTATGAGATAGTCAATATTACAATATTATAAAACAAGATTTATGCTCTGACAAATTTTCTTCTCAAAAACGAAATATAACAACAACAAATGCTTTTTAGGTTTTCATTATTATAATTACATTTTTTAATTTCCTTTTATCTACATATTTCATTTCATTTTAATAACTTAAAAAATGTGATTATTGCAGACATGTCTCGGAGAAGAATAGTAATTTGTGGAGCGGCCGGCGTCGCGGGCGCGGCGTTAGCGGCGTGGAGCCTGTCAGCTGATGACAAGCCAGGGGTATGTAGCCTTGACATATACAATTGTTTAATATTATTCTGAAGTAATATTCTTAGGTATTGAATGTGTTTTGGATATGAACCTGGATGTATGTATGTATAATTGAAGAAATTGGTAAACCACGTACTTAGATTTTTGGCGTGAATTTGCGAATAATGACGATGAGAAAAAGCCTTTAGGAACAATGTATTTGCTCATTGACTTTTCTTTAAACAAGTCTCCTATAGTCAGAGGTGTTTGAAAAATAAAACAGACTAATAGTCTTGTCCAACTTTGTTTTTACTGTATTATGTGTGGCATGCAATAAAGATTTCCTGTATTATATTGAGTTTGTAAACTATTGACAGATATAAGTATGATACACGAAATAACTACACAAGAGAGTTCGAATAACATGGCTTACATTTTTAAGCCGTGAAATGTTTTTTCATGTGACTGAAAAAATTATAATATTCGTATCGGTGTTAAAGTTTTGAAATTTTCTACAAGAACCTGAAACGAGAAATACCTGTTTTGAATACTTCCAGCTAGTGCAGTCAATAGAAAATCTGGAACAAATATACTTTCTTAAATTCGAAAATTCGATAAATTATACAATAGATGTCAAAGATATATAACTCCGAGTCAGTACTAGAACTTCTAAATTAGAAAAATCCAATAGTAATCGACCCGGGATTTGAACACAGGACCTCCCGTACGGCAGTCGCGCTCGACTACTCTACCAACGAGACAATCAATTACGTAGAAATAGCGTTAAGCGAAATATATTTTTGAAACCTTTGTCTGTTTAAATTTTAAAAAAAAATATTGATTAAAAACATAGTCTAAATGGTGTCCAGCCTAGCAACATAAGTAAATATATGCAACTTCCTGAGTCAATTCATTATCACTATTGCTCGTAAAATCACAATTGTTATCATTTATCGCTAGTTTACTGAAGTGTTATTGTCAAGTGGATTATCAGTCATGAAACTTTTTGAAAGTAAGCAGTGATATCACCTTTGTATCTTGTTCCGGAAAACGCCGGTTCTAATCCTGCCGCGCATCTGCACTTTTTTTTTCAATTTGAATCTTAAATGTCACTTGCTGCATAGGTAAAGAAAAGCACGTGAGAAAATAGTTATACTAGCCTTAGACTTCTCAACAGCTCAGTTCTCAACAGTATAATTCTATAAGACATGTGAACTCTGTCGAAACTCCTGGCCAGATCCATTTTAGGGCTGTCTGTCATTTATTTGGCTGTATCATGATTATCATCATCATCATCATCGGCCTGCTCTCGTCCAGAACTAGAAAGTGCCTCTCCAATAAGAAATATTTAAAAGCTTAGTGCCCCATTTTGTTTGTATTCACACTTGGCTCTCACATGAGGTGTTTAATACATATTGATATAGATATATAAAATTGTATATATAGATATATAAAATACATCTACGTGGCTTCGCTGCATTCCCTTTTGTTGGCAGTATCAATAGAGTTATTTGCCCCAGTCTTGCGAACTATAAATACAGGGCTTATACCGTGCGCATTGTCTAGAACATTGTTGCATGTGTTTTGTTCGAGAGAAGTGTAGTCGTTACGATTTATTTTTACATAAAACACTATATTTATCCTCCATTCAGTCAGATTATACATAGTTTATAGTGAACTAACGGTTAGGTTAGAAGAAAACATTGTAAATCGAATTTGGAGTCTTTGTTTTGTCGTTTTTGCGGGACGGAATCCTTTCAATCCTGAACTGATAAATTTGGAGTGATGCCGGTCAATGTGTTGGTTTACTACTGCATTAGCATCCCCTTGATGGAACGATATGATTATTAATATCAATCTTTCCCGCCATTTATGGTTTCACTGTTAGCGAATTGCTACTCAATGAAACGGGTTAATGTATAGTAGGCCATGTTGGCCAACTGTCGGTTCGCGCACTTCACCTGACTTAAAGAATATCATGATGACTCTAAAGTGTACACCTGCATACACCTTTCCTTTCTATTACAAACCCTTTCTGGCGAATATTTCCTTTGCTGTTACAAAAAAAGACCATATGAAGGATTCTAAGATGTCTAGATTTCCTCACACTACTTTCCTGCACTGTAGTATTACAATCTGTAGTATTACAATCACTCTACGATGCTATTTAAAATGTTTTTTCTTAACCAGAAAACAAAATAGAACTGAGTATTATTCGCCAGCAGATGCGAGTGTCATTGAAGAGGTAATCGAACCCAATATTCTTAATATAAATAAAGAGATCGAAACTATGCCAAGAATTGGACAGCTATAGCTACTAACATAGAACAAGTCGTAAATAACCTTACTTGTAGAGGAGAGACACATTGACACCAAATATGTAGAGTAAAATTAATTGGCAATTATAATTTAATATAAACTTATTTATAAGCTACGAAACGGTGCATTTTTCTAGTGTTTTTCTTTTATTCCTTTAAAACAATTTCTTTTTGTATTTACTGGGATTTTAAAAAAGGAATAACTTTTAACCGTATTCTAATGATCCTTCTTAGCGTTTTAAAAAATAGAATAACGATATTTCAAAGCTTAGCTTCTAAAGAGCATTCCAAGTAACTGCCTGTAACTTGCAATTGTTGGGAGATATTTCTCTCAATACTATAACTGACTGACCAATGGTATGCAGTATTTAAAATCAATTAATTTGGTCTCAATAATAAACAGGGATACGAATGAAGGAAGTACTATTACCATAAAGGAATGATAAGAGGGATTGCAAAGGGGTTAAATGATTACTCTTATCTGATTATTCATAATGCGAACAAACGATGAATTACTGTATGTTTTATTAATTAAAATCTAATAAAGCATTATAGATAATATCGATAATAACCAATTAATTAGGTAATATACAGTTTACTTGCGATAACGGGTTATTTAATATCATAATATTTCTAGTCTTAAATTTGTACATTACTTTAACCTAACATCACGCCTGTAATCTCCGAAGGGGTAGGCAGAGGAGTGGAGTACAATCCCACGTTTCACCAGTTACGTTTAGGTCCCATGGAATAAGTGGTGAGCCTGTTACCATACACCGGGCACAGATCCAGACTCCGAGTCACTATTAGAAATTTTAAATTATAAAAATCCAATAGTACCCGACCCGGGATTTGAATCCAGGACCTCCAGTTATCTAACCATCGGTATAATAACTTGCTTGAATCACTGTTTTGGAACAAATTTGTCTATTACTTATTTTAATAAATACTTAATAGGATCAACTCGCTTAATTAATCGTTATTAAGTCCCAATATTCTTCTCTATTCAGAGAACAGTCGTAAATATCACATCCATTACTTTTTTATTGTCTATTCAAAGGAAACTATAATATAAAAATTCTCTTTTACAGCAATGGTACAATCCAGCAGTGGTATCCGCGAAGACAGAGAGAAAGAAGCGACCATTGCCATCCCGCGCTGACCAGGTGAAAAATCTGCAGGCTGGGCACACTTACGACGTGCTCATCGTCGGCGGGGGCGCCACTGGTGCCGGCTGCGCGCTGGATGCCACTACGAGAGGTAAGCTCGGGTAACGTTTTTATATTATCCAGTCTTTATGTGTAATGACCAGGAACTTTGAGAGTCACTGTCGTTTTGATGATACGCGTTATAATCTTCACGCAATGTTATTACCGTCGGTCGTAAAAGGGTCGTAAGGTTAATGAAATATGAACAAATTATGACTGTAAATTTACGTAGACATAGACATACTGTATTACGTAGAAGCCAAGCATTCGTTAACAAGCATATATGTTACGTAGCTGTTCGAATTGAAGATGGTCTTTCAAACAAATTGCTATTGCGGTGAGACCGATCTCATATGGTTTTTGTGATCACCGTTTTTAGGTTTACGCACAGCCCTGGTAGAAGCTGATGACTTTGCGAGCGGAACCTCCAGTCGGAGTACCAAGTTAATCCACGGTGGAGTGCGCTATCTGCAAAAGGCCATCTTGCACCTCGACTATGACCAGTATAAAATGGTGAAGGAAGCCCTACACGAGAGGGCCAATATGCTCGAAGTGGCCCCACATCTGACGAGGCCACTACCGATTCTGTTGCCCGTTTATAAGTAAGTTTCGGTTTCCAGTCTTCAGAACTCCATTGCTGCTCCTTTAATTGGCACTACTCTATCCACTTCTAGACCTTTAGATTCCAGCTGTTTTCTATAGATCGTCGGTTGACCTAGTAGAAGGGCAAACTCCTATAAATATTGCCTGTGAATGTAAAAGGAATGGTATCAAATCAGTTTTACCTTTTAATTTTATCAAACCAGTAAGATGCTCTTTGGCTTATTAACTAAATTAACAATTAATTTTTAATTTCGTTAATTTCTTCTCCCAATTCTTAATTATTTGGTTTCTTGTAGATGGTGGCAAGTCCCGTACTACTGGTTCGGTATAAAGATGTATGATTTGGTCGCCGGTGATAGAAACGTAAAGAGCTCGTACTATTTATCGAAGAAGAATACTCTGGAACTATTCCCCATGTTAAAATCTGATAATCTCTGTGGCGGTATCGTGTACTATGACGGTAAAAACATGATTATTCTTAAACGGTCCATGAATATCATCATCATTAGGCTGCCTCAGTGTTCTGTTCAATATGTGCCTTGACCTTTTCTTGGCATATTCAGATTCTACTTGCAACGTTTTTCAGATCGTCTAATGGCATTCTACAATATACCTGCTGAATCGCGGTTTCTAGTTCAGACTTTATTTACTCCATTATCAGTTCACCGATTCTTATTATTTTCAATTAATATAGTGTTTGAAATTTCGGGACTTAAATTTTTATCCTTCTCTCCTCAATTTCAATATATTATTCCGCAGATAGCAACTCTAAATACATTTATAAGTTAACCTATTTTGACTAAAATTTGACTGGACATCTGATAGGACAACAAGACGATGCGCGTATGAATCTGGCCATAGCGCTGACCGCGGCGAGGCACGGCGCCACCATCGCGAACCACGTCAGCGTCATCAAGCTCTACAAGACAGCTGGAAAGCTTAGTGGGGCTCGGCTGAGGGTAAATATGGCTCTTTATATATACATACATATAATAGTGGTAGGCCAGATTCTGATAGATGTAGGCTGATAGGTAGACATCTCCGAAGTCGGCGTGCATGTATGAAGAATGTCATGAATGTGGAAGAAGTAAGGCATGGCTGCAAATATAGAGATATTTGGCACTTGTTGCTCTCCACCTAACCCGTAAAGGACCTGTCGTGATGAGTTATATAACATATATCACTAATTAATCAACAGATTGATCGTGGTATGACATGAAACCCACATCTATAATGTCAAATATGAATAAATTTTAATAGGGTATGTAGCGTAGTGATAATAACATGACATTGAGAACTAGAGTTCACTCTATGATGCTAGTTTTGGACAGTTAAGCAAATGTTAGTTAATGATCGGCCTAAAATATCAATAGTTTTTGAACCACAATGAAAAACAATATCTCCCAATTTCCTTTATCTAGGCTATGATAATAATATTCACTAGTCTTATTTGTAATAAATAGCTTAAGGCCGACCACACGGTGATTCATATTCCAGATAGTTTTTGACTTGACAGTTCTCCGAAAACCCATTATGGTTTCCCAGGACGAGCTCACCAAAAAAGAATGGGATATCAACACAAAATGCGTAATCAACGCCACAGGACCCTTCACGGACAGTATCAGGAAGATGGATGATCAGACCGTAAAGGATATCTGTTGTCCCTCATCTGGCGTTCATATCGTGTTGCCGGGTTACTATAGGTAATTTAGAACACGTGTTTATCATCATTAACATCTAGAATCTAAGTAGTTACGTTAATTGGGACGTAATATCCAATTGAGAGCAGATAGAGATGCGTAGTTGTACGAAGATCTGATCTGTGTTTCGTTTGACTTAGTAGATCTAAGAAGACTACAGAGATAATATGGTTTTGCCCATTATATTTACTATTTATCGTATTCTATGGTAAAAGTTTAGGAGATCGATAATCTCTTGACCATAAGACATTCCTATGAAAATAGAAAGTCATCTATTCGGCTGTGTAATTAAGTTAACGGGAAATACATATTTGTCAAATGAGTTTGTGTAACTCTCTTCCAGTCCAGAACACATGGGTCTGCTCGACCCGGCAACCTCAGACGGGCGTGTCATTTTCTTCCTGCCGTGGTTGAAGGGCACCATCGCCGGTACCACCGACCTGCCCTGCCAGGTCACGCACAATCCCAAGCCCACTGAAGACGAAATCCTTTTCATCCTGACAGAAGTCAAGAACTACCTCAATCCAGACGTTGAAGGTGCGGCTTAAAATTGTTTTTTTGTTTATTGCGTTGAAATGGACACTAATTAAATAATTTGAGAAAATATAATAAGTCAAGGAAGTTGTGATACGATGTATAAAGATTTTGTCATGTTTATTTCCAATGAATCATATTTAGGTTGACAAATTACCGTGAATGTAAGCAATAAACGTACAGTTTTTCTAGGATTTGACAACGCATAAGATATGGTAACCGCTAAACCAAAAAGAGCTCAATGTAATTGTCAAATGGAATGACTCCACCAAAAGCCAAAAGCTATTTTTGAAGCCACAGCGACAAAACGCAAGCGAGCGGTCAAAGATTAAATTCGTGATTAAGTGGAATTAGAAAATCTGGTTACATCGATAGCAATTCCATAATGAAATGAAACAACTGATAGCTGATTTAGAATAAGGATAGAATCATCTCATCTGTCCAATATCAAAATCTTATTTTGAGGCGCCCCTTTTTTACTACTTTTTATATACCCTTATATCTTGCCCTCTTTATCTATCCTTCTACAGTTCGTCGTGGTGACGTGCTGTCAGCGTGGTCCGGCATCAGACCTCTAGTGTCGGACCCCAACAAGCCCGACACCCAGTCCTTAGCCCGCAACCACATCGTGCACGTGTCGCCCTCCGGCCTCGTCACCATCGCTGGCGGCAAGTGGACTACCTACAGGGCTATGGCTATGGAGACCATCGACGCTGCCATTGAAAGTGAGTGAGCTTTTCCAATTTACAGTTACATGTTAAATCTTTTATGTATGAATGTGACATCGTAGATATTATCTATTAATTAAAAGTGGCGTTCTTTGTTTAGTTCAATATATTAAAAAAACATGGCCATAGGACCAGTATTTACCTTATTAACATTATGTTTATCGAATCAATCGTCATTTTGTTTTTTTGGCTATAATATAGGTGGTTAGAACTATGAGCTGGAACGTGGTATACAATTAATGTAGTCAAACTTATCTAACACACTTTAGAAATATGCTCAAAATGTCGTGGTATTCTTATTATTTTGAGGCGCGAATCTCAAACCACTATACAAGGAGTGCCAGACCGACGGGTTCCTGATCGAGGGTGCCCACGGCTGGACACCCACCATGTACATCAGATTGGTGCAAGATTTCGGCCTGGAAATGGAGGTAAATATCGACTATGTCATTACAGTTCATTATTTGTAAGCAGTGATAGCCTAGTGGTTAAGAATTTATCCTCTCACTTCAGGGTGTAGAGTTCAAATCCCTTTTATAATTTAAATATTAATTGCTAACGGTAAACGAAAACATCGTGAGGAAACTTGTATACCTTAGAATTTATAAAAAAAAACCTAGTGTGTGAAGTCTGCCAACCCGCACTTACCAGCGTGGCAGACTATGGCCTTTTAGCCCTTTCAATACGAGAGGAGACCCGTATTCCAACAGTTCAGTGATAAATGGGTCGAGTATTATTTACTTCTACTTATTTTGTTTTGAAAACGTAGTAAACGTCTAAAGATGATATCTCATTTAATATTGTAATGATCACCGTAAAGAATCAGGAAGAGCCATGAATAACCAAGAAGATTATTTGATTACATACTCGTTTGGGTCTACTTTGGTTGAAAAATTCACATTCTAATAAAGATTTATAGTTTTAACATAAGGAATACAACTTTCTATGAAAACAATGTCAACCGTTTTAGGTAGCTCACCACTTAGCCAAGTCATACGGTGACAGAGCGTTCGCTGTGGCAAAAATGGCTTCGATGACCGGCAAAAGGTGGCCTATTATTGGTAACAAGGTCCATCCCGAGTTCCCGTATATTGATGCCGAAATCAGGTTTGTTTTCGAGTCATTCTTTCAATTAGTTTCATGTATTATTCTATTGATGTCAAGATTATTAGGAATATTTCAATTTAAATGGTGATGTATTTCAAAAATATGAAATGCAACAATCCTGTAGTTTTCAAAATATTTTTTTGTCTCGTTCATGTCATAAAGTAGAAATACTAAACCATAACCAATACATATCGTGCACGTGTAACATAGAACGAACTTTTTCAAAGTCAGTAACACGACAATTGGCCAACACGTGTTGGAATGTTTGATCGGTAAGCACAGTGTATATGTGCAACCTTGAAAAGGATCGAAGAGCGATTCGAAATAAATTTTATATGTGAAGGGTGTAACGCGCAGTGCATGCATAACGCTCAGTGTGCGTGTGTGAGTGAGTGAGTGAGTGAGTGAGTGAGTGAGTGAGTGAGTGAGTGAGTGAGTGAGTGCGTGCGTGCGTGCGCGTGTGCGTGTCAGTGGGCCTGTAGCCGCAGAGGCGCAGTGTAATATGGCGTGCGGCGCGCGCAGGTACGGCGTGCGCGAGTACGCGTGCACGGCCGTGGACATGATCGCGCGCCGCCTGCGGCTCGCCTTCCTCAACGTGCAGGCCGCCGTCGAGGCGCTGCCCGTCATCGTCGACATCATGGCCGAGGAGCTCAAGTGGACCGACGCCGAGAAGAAGGTAGCTCGCCTTCCTATTGCACAACTAATATGCAAAACTAATGTTGCTCCACGAATTATGTAGGACATTGGCTTCTTACTTCTGTGTTGTATGTTGACAAATTCGTGCAATATTGAGCCATTTTGTTTTTTTTTTTAATATTTTATTCCTGCAATTGGATCGATGCCTAAATCACATGTCGTAACCTCAATTTTATATAGATTGATATGAACTAATCGACCTTGCTTCAAACTTAAGGCTGCTTTAAAATAATTATGATAAAAAAAAGTCGACGAAATTGCACTTATCTCCAAGTAACCATAAAAAACGCGAGATTAAATTAAAACAATAATACTTTAAATCGCATTTACGTTGACTTCCGTCGGTACTGCAGCTGCAATAATTTAAACATTAATTTAGTATTTATTGACAATATGACAAGCTGGCAAAGAGAAAATAAAGTAAAAACACGTTAAAAATATTTGTACACTAAATTGTGTATCCAAATTTCCTTTCCAGCAACAAATGAAGACGGCGAACGATTTCCTGTCGACGGAGATGGGTCAGCTGGTGAACCGCGCGTCGCGCGACAAGATTCCCATTAACCTCAGCAAGGACGAGATCCAGACCTACATCAAACGCTTCCAGATCATAGACGCCGACCGCAAGGGCTACGTCTCCATCAACGACATCAGGAGGAGTCTCAAGGTGACAACAATTTACACGCGATGTTGTTACTACTGATTTATTTCGATAAAGTTCTTTATTACAGTGGTTAATACTTTGATCAAATCATCAATGGCACTTTTCAACTCTTAAGTTGATATTTATCTATGGTCAGTTTTTAAAGTAATATTAAAAAAATCAATCTGTTAAATCGGGATTGACAATTTATATTAATATTGCAAAAAATATTTGATCGTTATGTAATAATTATTAGGTTATTGTTGTGGTATTAACTACCTATCAGTTAAGATTCGATTAATAGGATAACATTTTATTTGTAATAAACCTTAACAAAATACGTAGTAATTCAAGGGTAGTTTCATATTACGCAGTAGAATATTTCGTGTCTGCGTCGCGTCTAAGTAGGTGCCTGCCTACCAGACAGAACCGGAGAGGAATCTCGCTTTCAAGAAAATTTCTAAAGACAATTATTTTGTAGGTTTAAAATATACTTTAATTTCATTGACAATGTTATAGAGTATGGGTCTGAAACTGAACGACAAGGAAATGAGTTCGATTCTCTCAGAGATCGACGTCACATACCACGGACAGCTCGAACTACAAGATTACCTGCAGGTAGCGCCCGGAAACTTCTAGAAAACGCTTGTCAACTGGGGTCAATGTCCTGTGCTCTATTAATGTGCTATCAGTGTGATGTTATTTCTTTCATATAGTTCTCTATATGACTATGCAATATGGTTTTCGGTTTCTAGGACTAAAAACGATATTGAATAGTCTTATATTAGGATTGACAATGTGTGGAATATTTGGTCTTTTAGATGTGAGCTTAAAGGGAGTATCAATAAAGATATGCACGTTAAAACAAATGAATAAAATACCTGTTAAAATTCATAAAAAGCAAACAAATAGAAAAAATATTAATTTTGTACATTTTATTGACTTAGATTATTCAAAATCGGAATCATGTATCTTAAACCTAAAGAATTCTAAGTTTTTATGAACTAAATATAAAGCGTGTAAAAAGACCAGATACACCATACAAAGCCCTGCTCATCAAAGTCCATGTCGCTTGAGTGGTGAATGAAAGCCTTTCCACAGAACTACGGCGAGGAGGTGACTGGGGAACAGTTGCACGAAATATTGCGCGAGATCGACACTAACATGAACGGGCAGGTCGAACTCGACGAGTATTTGCAGGTCCATATTACTATTTTCATACGGTTCATTTTTGCATACCCAATTGTTTGACCATTTTTTTATTTATAACAACAAATACCAATGAACGCTCGGAATTTAAATTTCGAATGTCATTATCCTAATATTGTTTTCATTTTTGTTTTCGGAATTTTTAATGCACAAATGCATGTATAATACAATATATGTATAGGCAGAAGCCTATTCCCAATTTTATAATATTAATCTTTCTTTGCTTTGAAATGATATTACCCAATAAACTGAGATGTTTTTAATTCCCTCCTTATTCAGCGCTTTATGCATGCTGCATTTTCTTCAACTATGCCTTTCATCTTCACGAGATCATTTATTTTACCTTTTATCCTGAAATAACTGCCTCATTTCTTACCTCGTTTGTCTGCCCTATTTCGCTTATGTTTGCTATTTGTTAAGTTCTTAACATAGTATAGTATTGTTTTTTACTTTGCAGATATATATTAAAATACAATGCTAATTTTGTAACATATCTGTCTGTTATTAACACTTTGCTTTCATTAGAAATTTGTTTCAAAGCTATCACTATGTAGTATGTAGATGTTAAATTTACTTTGCTAATACTGATTACTTTCATTAAATTAATTCACACTAACTGACATAGGATAAGTTTACAAACAGTTTTTTAAATATATTTATGAATTTAACTTGGATAAATCAATTATTCATGAAATAGAAGTAGTTTCTTTCTACACAAATATTTTTGTATATATACTTTAACTAGTCTGTACCATTCCAAGAAAAGATAAAACAGTGATATATTAGTTGGTTAGAGAGACGTTTTCAATTTCAAGTCTGGGGTCTTAATCCACTACACATACTTTTAGCTCTGACTCTTAATAAGATTGTGCGTTTTTATTATTAAATATTATTCAGTATTACATATTTTTAAGAACTTTTTTCTGATAGTTGTTTATAATTCTGAAGCTTCTACTCTGTTAACCCGTTTAGCATCATATACTAGAGCTCTAAACCCTCTCATTCGAACAATAGACCCGTATCCACCGGAGGAAAAACAAAATGGGTCAACTAAAAATATTCTGCTGCAATAACACCGTTTCAATCTGAACCAGATGATGTCCGCTATCAAGTCGGGCCATGTGGCGTACTCTCGCTTCGCCCGCATGGCAGAGATGGAGGAGGAGCACCACGAACGCGAGGCCCTTAAGAAGCAGATTACCGTCGAAAGGAGTGGTGGTGGTCTGTAATAGAGCCACCTGGTGCGGTGAGTGGTCAACTTTTTCAACCAGTCTTATACTTTATGAAGGCTTTATATGCTTTTATAGGCTATTTTAAAATGTTTATAATAAAGCCTACATTATTTACACAAGGCGTGTATGTAGCAAAGCGTAAAATGTTTCGTTGTTATATGTACTATGATCAAGGGTGATTGTATATATAAATCTGAATGGAGTATCAAAAAGCTCAACGTTCTACTGGAAAAATAAGTTCAACTCCATGTTAACACTTATAATATATAAGATTGACATTTTAATGAAATGTCTATCTATCTGTTTGTTCTATGTCATAAAATTTGTAGAAATTCCTATAAATTTTATCTCCAGCAAAATATAAGTGAGAACCTATATGTGTCATAAATTAGAACTTTCGCTATAAATAGCCGTTTTATCAGAGAATAATATTTATAAACTGGGAACATGATGCCTTAATTGGCAAAGTCAGCACAAATACCTGTGATGGTGCCAATGACACTCAGACTTGAGCATTAAAAGAAAAACAAAACAGTTCCATAAATAATTTTAAAAAATTTTTTTTTCCAGGTACAGCCTACATCCAGTTCACACATGTATTTGCAAGTCGCAACAACATAGATCTAACCCATAACAGAGTCACCCTTAAGTATTATTTATCGACATTAGAATAAAACTAACCACCCATAGTCAAATTAAATTAATTTATTGCAACTGTCCATTGTAATGCCTGTATTGTTAATTTATACATAATTCTAGATAGATAAATACCTATAAAATAGACACACTTCTGCTAAAAGAGCTATATATAAGTTATACATATATCCAATTAGGGGATTTTTACATTAGGTGATTCTGTAGAATTAGATACTCACAATTTTGTTAAGTTTCCTATTAAATATATTTGACATTATAGAGTTTATGATTGGTTTTATATTGGTTTACCCAGTATTAGTTTAGTGTATTGAACAAACTCAAATAAATATAAATGTGAAATTACTATATTATTGTATTAAGTGCTATTCAAGTATTCAGGTACAATTTTAATTTCTTTACGAATTTTAATCTTGAACACAGTTTTTCATCATGGTCTAAGATTTTGATATTGTTTTTACATTTTACTTTACGAACATGCCTATACCTACCTACTTATTTATTTACAGACAACATTACACATAGCGTTCTATTTATCGATTCTTTTACGACAATCTTTAATGTGTTTCTTGTGAAATAAATCTATTTCAAATTCTGTGTTGCGTTTCATTTATCATACTTTCATTACTGACTGCCTCTTATAAAACGCTGGTTTGTATATAGTGATTATGAGCGCAAGTGCGCAAGAGGTCTTGAGTTTGATTCCTCGGGTTGGGAAAAATATTATTAGCTTTTCCCAATTTGTAATCCTCAGTAACAGAACGGTGTCTGGATACGTTGCATAGAGTAGGTTTACTCCCAATTCCATTGAATGCATAACTTAACTGATAAACATTAGAAAGTTATAGACTTGTCTGCTTACCCACACGCCTGCCTACAATCACAGGCGTGATGTCACGCTACTTACATTCCTATTCCACGTGGCACATTAAAAATAACTATCATCCTAATATTTGTGAATTCGATTGAATTTTGTGTCTAGTTATATTTACCTGTCTTATATAATATTATGAACAAACAATATTACTGATATAAAGAGTATAATTAATTTCATCCTCTAATTAATTTCCTTAAAATTCGAAAACGAAAAACAAAACACAACACAATTTATTTTAAATATTGATATTAATTACGTTCACTTGTGTTATTGACGTCTAAGGCGAGAACAAAATGAAGTTGGCCTTCAAATTACAACAAACGATTAATCTTGTAATAATTATTCAACCACACACCAATAAACATTTGCGATCAAATGTTTTCTGTATAATATAACCGCGTATTTCGACACACGTTATAAACATCATAACGGGGTTTTAACACTTCTAACGTTGTAAGTCAATATTTGTAACACACTGAAAGTATCATGGGCGTCTATTAGATGGCGCTAATTTAAATTACTCCGGAAGTCGGTCTTTAATGACATTTAACTCTGTGAGAGTGAATGATAATTTGTTATTAGATGTCGCTAGGTGCCGATAAATAAAACGCTGTGAAAATTCCGCTGAATATACTACTGACATCTAGCGACATTCCATTCAATTAATTCCAAACACATGTAATATCATATATATTGCGAGTTTCAGTCTTATTGGTTCTGTAATTTTATTAAATTATGGCTATTCTTTTGTTACCACAAAAATGATACTACTTAGTACAAAAATTATAGGTAATTTAAATGATAGGTAATAGGTAATTTCATACAAAAAAAAACAATTTATGAATTTCATTTAATATGACAATTTTGTATTCATTACATTGATTAAGTTAATGAAATATAAAAAAATAACATACATTATTGATTTCCTACAGTCATTTTTTCATCGAGATTTATCATACCTAATGCTTATTAGAATTCTATTAAAATTGGGATTAATGAGGTTCTAAGATATTATATCTTGGCTGTTTTAATTAATTCTTATTGGCAAAAATTATACCTACTTTATCTACAAAAAAAATTAATAGTACTTTATTATCTATGCACATGAACTAAAATATGGATAAAGTGTGAAGAATAATTCATTCGTTTCAAAAAACAAAGTTTATATATAAAAAATATGGTACTAAAAACTTGTACACTGTTGCTTAGATCTTACCTCAGCTCGGTATTAGTGACCCTGGAATTGTTACAAATTGGAGGGTAAAAGGTGTAGCTCTTAACACTTGTAATGCTACATGGGTCGCGGCGTAGGGCGGCGGTAACGCCCCCGCGGCAACTTCGCGGGCGGGCGGTGGGTGGGCGCGTCTACCGTGTTTACGAATTTTTTAATTCACCTCAAGAGGGTGATTGACGTCAAACGTGTCAATGATCTGCGAACTCCTTGTTATCCCAGATCACTCTGTTTTGTCTTTTTTTATTTGTATACCCTCATTTTCAAAGAACGTGCTAAATGTTTACGAACTTTCTGAACGTTTCAAGAAAAGTTGTATTTCTCTTAAATCATTATTTTATATACATGACACGGACATATGGAAAACTGTTAATGATGGTATATTAACTGGTATAAGCGAACTGCTATCCATAAGTAGGTGACCCCACTTGTCCCTGACACTACTTACATAAGGCCACTTTAAAGCAAATGCGTACTTCAGCCTTCTGTCACACATAAAGTATGTACTAAGCGATGACTACTTTAATATATGAAGGTGGTACAACATGATATGTAGTCCCCAGCCTACATATGTAGGTATACTTATACTAAAATTGACCCTTCTTAGTCCTCAGGAATAGCAACACATCCAGACTCTAAAGTCGAATAACATAGCTTCTATTAGTCATTGCATTTTTACTAAAACACTAACTAGACTAAAGTTACTAATAGTAATATTCTTGCAGCAGGTATTATTATCGATTAATAAATCCAACTAAGCTTATCAGCAACCGGTATTACCTGACCCAATTTGGACTATCAGTCATATTCCTATAGTCTTGTTCGAGGTCAGTTGTAAGGACCCCGATATCTTTTTAGACTTCAGAGTAGGTACCCTCCGAAGCACGAAAAAGTAAAAAAAAATTCCGTCACCAGGCGAAAGTTCGGATTACGGCAGAAGACTGAACAGGTTGTGAACCCGTAAAATAGAATATAAAGTTAACTTAGTTACTTACTGATAATTTTGATAAAATACGTTGGTAAGTTTTGCTCTTTATACTGCCTTTCAGATTGCGTGTTTGTTAGAGCACCGGTGTTTTTGTTTCAATTTTTTAAATATAAGTAGGTAATGGCAGTTGATAAAATCTCGATAGGAGTTGATAAAATCTTGACTGAGATTGGTCAGCTATCGTCAAAGGTTATATTCCTACCTCTACTTAGAAGTAGGTACTAGCTGCATATTATGTCAGTGTTACGTACCTAAGAATACAAATGCTGGCAATGATTGGTGTGAGAGATAATAAACATAAGTGATTTTCAGATGATTATTTTAAGCATCATTAGCTTCATACCAGCCTCTATCAGGCCATTGCTGATCACAAGCTTCTCTTTACAAGTGCCATAAAAAAAAGTTCACCGTTGATTTTCATCAGCTAGCGCCACCTAGTTCCTCGAGATCATTTGTTCTGTTTAGTTTCCTAGGATCTGATAGTAAAATTGTATATTACAGTATCATTGTTAGCGTCCAGATGTCTACAGCTTGACATGAGCCTCCCCTAATCGGCGCCACTCCTTCCGGCCCTGGGCCTTCCAAATCCAGCAATTTAGGTTAAAATGAGAAGACGTAGCATAAAGCACGTGAGATGTACAATTAAACTGTTCTAAATATTTACATTACACTAATGTTACTGTACTTACTGCGTTAAGTATAACTACTGACCTCCTATAAACAGTTTTATCCTGTTCATGGCAATTTAATTGCTTTTGCAGGACCATTTCATAATTCATAAGATTTTTTGTTTAGAACCCGTTTCAACAATTTCGTTAGTCGAGTTATTAAACCTCACCAGCGGCCTTCGCTTCGGAGAGACAAACTTACTGGCTGATTTCTCTACACTGCAGGATACTTACTACACTTATGGGTGGGGATCTACTTATTCTTAATTGTACAGATAATAACGGTGGCAGCAAACTTTAGGTCAATTTTGCTTAATTATCATCTTTTAGGATGTCGTAGATACATCAGAACATGAAGCATTTCCAATTGATTCTTAGTATAACTACGTATCTGTGTAAGAAATCCAACAAAGCTTTATGCAAAATAGGATCTAAATATATATTGGTCCCAGTAACCAAATAACGTCAGATGACCTAGATAAAAATATATGCAAAAATATTAAGTATTACAAGAAAAAACACACTGACCGCTCTTTAAATTCCTGCTTGGCATGTCTGTTTATTAGTAACTCTTGATTTAGCAAGTGTCGTGTTACAGTACATTTATTTTGAACAACAACTAGGAACTTTGAGCGTAAAATTAAATAAAATCATAGGTCATCGACACTAGCTGTCAAAGCAAAGAATTAATCTGAGAAGCGAGCACTAGATGATCGAACGTTATTTATGCGACGATGATTCATTTCATGAAATAAATTACGAGCCATAGCGGCTCGTTGACGTCAATCATACTGAAGAACACGCTAGCCACCCACACCTATTCATAGATGGCATCGCAGGCGCATCTTAGAAGTACCATCTCTCTCAAGCGGCGATGGTTACGGAATGATTAATAGACAATCAATTGACTTTGATGTTGTTGTTGATGCGCTAATTAGTGAGATGCAGCGTGACTCGAGAGCTAGGGCGTGTCGGCGGGGGGCGGGTGGCGCGGGCGGTCCGGCCCGCCCACAGTCACTTCCGCTTCCGTCACCTCGCGAGCTGCTGCCTTCCGGATCTTCGATGACGACGGCGACCGTCTTGACCTAATTACCATTTCTTATTCTTTAAGCGGATAAGATCTCCCGTCTTCTATAGTACTATATGCAAACAGCTATTCCATAGTATTTCTTTATGACGCATTTACGATGCATGTAATTTTGTGAGTAATAAAAGGCGACTAGCTACTTAATATTGCGTACGGCTGACGTGATGTTGTAGCATGACTGTGCTGTTTCACGTCAGTGAAACCTTGGAATCGACGTAATTAATACAAAGTGATTTAAAAACCTCGCCCTACACATTCTTGAAGGTCTTGAAAGTAATTTTTATAACTGAATTGTACGTAATATTTTTTCTATTCTTGTTAAAGAACCTGCAATTCTATATCACATACCTGTTTTAAGGGATATGATTGCAAAATTTTAAATGAGCATTGCTTATATTGTTCGTGATTTTTGGAGTTTTTCAATGTCCAAATATCACGGAATTTGGTTTGGGTGTCGCAATTTTAGGGAACATTGATACCATGACAAAATTTTCACCCACACGATATCACAAGCTTTTTGTACCACGGTGATCTTCGATACAATATTTGATGTGATACGTTTGTCTAATTGACTAACTGAGTTTCACTGTTGAGTTAGAGGGTGCATATTCAAATAACATCTAGCAGAATTGTGCACCTACCTGTGTGATGAGCACAAGAATTTACTCTACGACTGAATGTAAAAAATCTATATAAAATACATATATGTACATGTTTCAATGTAAGTAGTTTATCGGCTGTCTGATTACCATAGCTTTGCTTAATTTGGGGTCTGATAGTCGTGTATGGAAATGTGTCAAGATATTTACTATTTAAATTAGTCTATATTCGTTGCTGTTGATCAAGTGGTTCTGTATTCGAACCCTTAGTTGGGTATTATTGGGTTATTCTAAATTGAAATTTTTGGTAATGTCTCCGAGTCTGAAGTTTTGCTCGGTGTGTGGGCAATAGACTCTCCCTCTATTCCATAGTGGGCCGGCAAATTAATTGGTGAAACGTGGGAGTGTGCTACACTCGCCCACCTCGTCAAGGACGTTACGTTTTATTTTCTATTAGCCCATGTAGAATTCCTTTCTTATGATGAGGAAATCCGGCAGCGAGACTGTTGCAGGTATTATCATCCAATACTGTCAAGGCAACGTTCAAAAGCGCAGAAAAACTTTCCCTTATTACTAAATGTTACCTATCGCGCGTAACACGAAGCAGGCCACCTTGGCACCGAAGAGGAAACGATTAATCTTGATTACAATCTTTTTAGGGATACAATTACGTGTGCTGAAACTTGTTTTCCCGCCAACATTCGTCATGGCGGTCCGGGCAGATGACGATCGATCAAGACTAAGACTATTAAAAGTTTAAAACAATGATTTATATGGGTGTAAATTTAAATTGTAGGTACTTCCTAACAAGTACTTCCTGGAAAATAATTTAAAAGCATGTTATCTTTTTTCCTCCATATTTTTCATAGTCAATGTAATAAAATGACAAGAAAGACCTCGCATTTTTTTAATTTTTTTTCTTAACACGTTAGGAACTAAAGACCATTTTAATTAATTTGAGGGTAGTCTTTGAAATCCTGAAACCCTAATATTTGACACGTACAAAAACATCGAAGCTTAATGAACTGGATAGATAACTAAAATACATACTTTATAATAATAACGAACGAATTTCGAATCGAGACTGGAACAACGATCGATATAAAACAATGCGATGATTTCATCGGTACTGTTCACCGACTAATTAAGTAACGCAAACAGTATCGCGTCGCTCGCCACCGCATGCTGTACCGCACAGAGGTACACCCATAATAGAGTTAACGTAAAATTAACAACGTTATACCAACTAGTTTCACTAAAGTTATTTTGAACTCTATCATCCACTGATAAGGCTTAATTTAAAATGACAGGTTGATGGCATATTGTGTACTTGAAATTGCACAGTGAACATAAACGATACAAGGAAAAATGTGTCTTAGTAGCACTTGAAAAGACTCAGAATAGATTGAAAGGAGATACAAATAATTAAGCCGGGGACACACGCTCTCTCGGGGCGGCTGCTCATTCGTGCATAATGGACTTGGGGCGAACGCGGCTGACGCTTGACAAAACGTAGCTCGACTTTCACTCTCGTTTCAAGCCAGTCTGGACCTATTTATAATGCGTTCGCATGGCACGTACACGATTTTCGACATATCATTAGTCATTGCTCTCTCCACTAATTGGGGTAAATATAAGACAATAGCACATATTTAATGAGTTATCACACTTATTGTTTAATGTCATATACACTAATTAGCAATAAAATATATATTTGTCTAAAATTATTGTAGGGCCATTTTTATTATAAGTAAATACATCTTGTATAACTTCTTGGCCATCAATGAAATATTTACTACAATTTAAAAATAAATTCTTGTTGGCTACAGAATCTTGATTTGATAAAGATAATGTCCCTACGAAAGGATTTTTATTTCACAGTATTAAAACATACCAAGAATTAGTAGCAGTAGCCGACACTAAGCACAACAATGTGTATCCTTATCGTTTGTTTACAGACCACGTCTCGTTAGATGGTGCGGCTGGCAAGCCAAGCGGCACGACATGTGTGCATTTTTTGCCCGCCCAAGGAGGCCGCGGGCGCGAGGTTATACACCCATTATTACGTCCTTCCTACTTTCAATTATTATTATCGGGCGGCGGCGCCGCACCCGCGACGGGGAGGAGAAGAGAGGCGCAGCTGCTGCCTACCAATAATCAAGACCTGTCTCAGTTAGAGCGAGACAGGGATACGTCCCGTCAACTTATGACAGCAACTTTTTATTGAATGTACACAATTCCCACGGACCACCAGCACAAAAGAAGAATATGGCATTACTAATAAAAGTGAAAAAATAGAAACATATTGCTAGCCGAGGACAGTACAAGACGAAATAGTACTAAAATTCAAATTATCACGACCGCGATAGGAGGCGGATCTCCGAAGATATCCGAGCAAGTTCGGTTCTACTCGTCAGTTCGCTCGCCGCAGTTTGGCGGCCGGTCGTGAGGATGGTGCGTTCCATACGTGAACAAAGAAAAATAATTGCTTGCAAGTGCAAAGTAGATGATGTCGTCTGAGCCTACGAAAGTGCAGGTGGAATACATTAGCGAGGACAAAATTATCAAGGTAAAGAGTGTGAAGTGAAAGGATACGGTGTTATTGTGTAACAGATTGGACGCTAGCGGGCAGCGGTCTCGTGTGTCGGTCGGCGAAGGGGGAGGGCGGGGCGAGTGCGGCCCCGGCCGTGTGGGGCCCGCCAGGCCACACGCAGGAGGTTGTGACCGCGTCGCGAGCTACTCCCTTGCCGAAATAGCTCCAGTGACCTCCTCCGATTCAGCTTCCCACCCATTTCTGTCTCAATTAACCATACTTCATCATGTGACATGAAGGAGAAATCTATATCTGTAACCACTACTTATGGTATCTTCTTAAAAAAAACTCGATGCACTTCAAAGTAACTGTCACCATCACTAGTGACGCCAAAACCAAATATATGTTCAGAGGTCATTTCATAGGTTTAAACTATATTACAAATATTGCTATTTTTACAAACGTACATGGAACTGGCGCGTTTAATAAGCCTGAACGTGGTTAAATTTATAAGTGCGTAAAAACTGTACTCACGCGATCCAAGGTGGGTGGATCGAAGGGCGTCGGCGACCTTGTGTGCGACGACTCCCGGCTCCCGGTACTTGTTAGGAAAAGGCGTGTCGATTCCCAACTATCGCGAGTGCACTAACCAAGCGGACGACCGAAACTTTAGTTTGATTTGACATAAACGTTTCCTCTCGAGGAAAGTTCTATAACTGTTTCTACTAAAGTAGCAGTATGCTATGACTCGAATGTCAGAATAATAATATTAACATTAACATTTTACCTACATTAATAGTAATTTTTATACTGATTTATGACTTTTGTTAACCAATTTATTTTTAAATTTGTACTTAATTCTCCTATAATTATTTGTTAAATGGACTTACCAATTTTAAAAAGTTTAGCGCAAATTATTGTCTAATTAAAACGTACTGACTGACTGTGTCACTGGAAAACAAGCTACTAAATAAAGTAGATATGACAGTGTTAGACTGAACGATTCCGATATTAATAACCGGATATCGTTCCATAATGAAATCTATCAAAACAAAAGTCAACGTCAAAAATGTAAACAAAATTGCAAATGAATTGCAAAAATATGCCAATAACTACAATAATCTTAGATACTCCGTAAATACATACAGCATAATTTCGAATCAAATATAATCATGGTTCTAGAAGAAGCAGTAAATGAGGTAAGATTTGATATAATTCCATTCACGTATCCTGCGCCTTACAAATCCGCGCGAAAATATGTCTTCACTTTGTTGCAACACATTATTGCTACCGGGGTATTATTATACGTGCAAGTAAAACTGGCCGGTGTGTTCCCCCTTTCGTTCATGCTTTTTAAGCCCTTTGTATTTGGTGTACACTTGAACTCTTCCCCCATTGCTTCACATTTATTATTTTAAGTGTGATAACATCGAAGTCATTTCGTTTCAGTCCTTTTTTTACTATAACACTCTTATATTGCAAATTAGTGCTACTCAAAGTAGATTTTTCATATAGTTCTATGTGATAAATAATAAATAAATAAATGAGATAGTCTTTTATTACTTGTAATTGTTTCTCTGATATCATTCTTATTGTACAACATAACTAAAGAAATTAGACCTGATCTTGTCAATTTATATTAAGATAGATATTTTTATCATTGGTATAAATACTCTTATATCAAAACTTCTTTACAAAATTCTTGTTCACATCTATATATGGAAATGTTGGTACCTATTCCTAAGAATTAGGTCAAAATATTATACTATTTTGTTATTATTTGTTATAGTAAATCTTACTAGTAAATATTTCATCTACATCATCATTATCACCCCATTTCCATACAGTACTGGACATAGTCCTCTCGAATAGCAAGCAACTGAGCTTGATCTTCAGGTCCTCGCTATATACCACTTAGTTATTCACTGACTGTCTCGACTCTTGCATATTTTACTGCTGGAGCCATCCCAATAAAAAGTAATGTCCCATTCTGTGTAACACGCTAATTACTTTTTCTTAATTCCATTCAGTGATATAATATATGTAAGTCACTATAGCCCACCAGTGTGAAGAGCTACAAAGAATAAGATGATTTGCATCAAAATTGCAAAAATTTTTGCATATGTGTATCTTTATATTTATTTCTAAAACACTGATAGTCATATAGATAGGGAGATATAGATATAAATGTAGCCACTTTATTTATAAATATAGGCACCATCTCGCCTCAATATAAAGTATTTTATATCTTCAGAAAAATATTACATTTCGCAGCATATAAAGTGATCTTGTATGATATCTATATACATACAATTATTAATTGAAGTCATTGTATCTTTTAATGAAGATATTTCTCAATGTTAATCAAACCATAGGTGTGCAATTATAGAATTGCACACCTATGGCTTGATTAAGTTTGATAAAAACTTCAAGACTAGGACTATTCCTACTACCATAATACATAGTTTATATTCTAAAGGATGTAATTGGTGGTATGTTCACTTTATTCCAATTTAGTTTTTATACGAAAAATGTTTATATTTAATCATCATCATCATTTTATTACAGTATGGGTAACAATAAAGGTATTAATGAACCTGGTCAACTTAAGAATTTGTATTTTAATTATGAAATTGATTATTAAAATACTTAATTTCAAGTATTGACTCAGAGTCTGGAATTGTGCCTGGTGTATGGCAATAGGCTCACCACCTATTC
>DWME01001573.1:0-24144 GCA_018244795.1 Parelbella ahira ahira
TGATGCCGGACCGAAAGGAAATTTGGCACGGTGAGACTGATTATTTTAAATTAACACCAATATCACCATGAACATCTTTTCACCAGTTACATTTAGGTAAGCCCCATGGAATGGGTGGTGAGACTATTTCCGTACACCGGGCACAAATCCAAACTCCAAGTCATTAACAGAAATTCTAAATTATAAAAATCCAATAGTACCTACCCGACCGGGGATTTGAATCCAGGAATGACCTCCCGATCGGAAATAGCGCTTGCAACCACTCGACCAACGAGGCAGTCATTTTATACTAGACATATGAATATATATGTAGGTAACATGGTAAGTATATGCAACACCTACATACATGTCGAAAATTCAGTCGATTGCAAACTACAGTTTAAGAAAGTACTCTATTATAATTTAGTGATAATGTTTGATATTTTTACACATGATTTATTTTTGTAGCATATTTGTACACGTGCTACCTAGCGGCGGAAGTGGACAGTGGCCAAACTGGTGTTTATCAAACGCCATACTCTGATTCTCAGTCGCCTTTGCTGAGGAAACCATACGAGCTATACATAATTACTGTATAATGCAGCGGGGAAATCATAAAGTACAATAGGAGCGTCGACGGACCGGCCCTCGCGCTAGAAGAAAATTCTCAGACGGAAAATGTCTATTACGTAGCAAATAAGATCAATGAAAAACTCGTACTACGACATTTGCGAATGCCGCGAGGACATTTGTAGAGGACCTTATTGACAACGGACTACATTTGCGTGCACCTAAATATTTCAATTACCTAAAAAGGTTAAATTCCTTTGTACTCGTACATTTCAACTATATCTTCAATTGTTATATGTATTATTCGCGATACTTCGGATGTCTTGAGAGTCGAGCATGTTCAAGATTTCCAAACGATCCGCAGTTTCAGTGCTACATTTCCTAAAGAGATTTGTTTTCATTGCGCTGAATATATTGTGAGACGGTTTTGGATGGTGTTTTTGTTCATTCCCATTGTAAGATATTCTTTGTAGTATATATACGAAACGTGACTACGTACTTTGAGCTCTTACACATTAAATTAATATAAAACTACATATTAGCTGCTCAACAAGTGTTAGCCACACATCGGTTTTGACTTTCATAAGCCTGATAAAGCTAATATTGCTCAGTTTTTAACCGAAGCGATCGATTATCTTGGGAATTTTTTTTTGCTATTTATGTATCGATTCAGTTACACCTGAATTACAGTAGGTAGTCTACTCAGGAACTAAATTCAGCATCTTCAGTATTTATTCATAAATATACAGAAACTTCTGTTCAATCATATTCGTACTACAGCAAAATTATTATATTTATTTATTTATTTACATGTTATAGATATTTATTATAGAGGATAGTTGTTTTTGTTGCAATATAGTTCTTAGTTATCGTAGTAGTAGATACTAATTATTTATCTTTGTATGTACACTACAGTGGCGTGCTCCTTCGTGCAGCGGCACGCGGCTCGCTTGTTCAGCTGTAACGGCGTTTCATTTCCTCTATTCAATGGCTTGCTGGAAGTTATCATCCTATCCTCAGCTATAAACATAAAGGAACATTCTTGCATGTCCGCCATCTCTAAATGTTTCATGTGAACTTCTATTCGGTATACCAATAGACAATGTTTGAGTTGTAATTCTACTAAACATTATCATTTACGTAATTTTGAATTTGAAATATTTTAATTATTATATCATCAATTTTAATTTGTGAAATTGTTTTTTTGTTCAAATACAAAGTTAAATTATGCAGTGGAATCTATGAGGTGTTCTGAGGTGGAGACTACGGGTTTTAGTGCGGTAAAAGTCCCACATAACCTGGTATCACTTCCAGAGTACCGGGTACCTTTTGAAGGTTTCACCCCGTAAACAAAAAAAGGCGTGGGAGGCGATACATATACAGGAGCTGGCAACAGTTGTATGCGGAGAGCTGTAGAACGAGCTTAGTGGCGTGTTATCGGAGAGGCCTATAAATAAAGAAAAATTGCATACTATGTAGGTACCTTTTACCAACCTTTTTTATAGATAGGTACACTCTCTGTATCACATACGGGTCTCTGCTCAGTATGGGAGGGTTAAGGCGATAGTCCAGCCTGGCAGACTTCACACGCCTTAGAAAACATATTTTTATGAACTATTATATTCAGGTTCCCTCATGATGTTTTTCCTCATCATTATACCAGGTGATATGTAATCTTAAAACGCACTTGGTACGTATTGATGATTGTTACGGAAGGAATAAAATTAGCATATTTAATTTACCAACAGGTCAAATGAAGCTATAGGAACAATCAACAATCGACGTTTCATGGGGTGAGAGAGTGAAGGCGGGCAGCAAGCGGAGCGCGCGGCCACACTCAGTGTCGCGCGCCGGCTCGACGGGACTGTGCGCATCCTGAGTGTGTCTCGATGTACTGGCGAACTTCGCGATTTGTTCAACACAAGATGTAGTGCGCTCTGAAGTTTATTCGCTGAAACAATAAGTTCAACATAATATACGAAGTTCAAAGTTTGTTACCAAGTTGCAAATAACACGTCGACATGCTTCTCGTCTTCCTGACCGCAGTTTTTATTGCCAGTAAGTTGTAAGACGTGGTGAACTCCACAGCACCAGCTCATTGGTCATAGTTTCATTGTGTTATCTCCTCACCAGCTAAACCATATTTATGATTTACGAAGTAATCCTATTAAAATCGTATAAAAGTCAAAATTGTCGCAGTTTAAGGCTTGTTTTGAGATTGTAGTATAATATTTTTTAAAAAATTTACTGGACATCAAGTAATGAATATAATAAAATACATAATAATTAATACAAAAATATTTGTGAAATATGTTAAAGTTCTGATAAAACGAGGAACTATAAAAAACAAGTAACGGGGTGCTCTTTTGATTATGAAATATGTATAAAGAAATTGTAGTCGTGAGGGCTGAAAGTCTATTAACGAAAATTAACAAGATTACAAAACAAATATGGATTTAAAGAAATGTTTTTGAAATTTTAATATATTTATAGTAAGACAAACGATTGCCTCATTGGTCGAGTGGTTGCAAGTGCGACTACTGAGTGAAAGGTCTTGGGTTCGATCCTCGAATCGGGCATAGTGTTATTGAGTTTTCTAACTTAACATTCCTATTATTAGCACGGATGCCGGAGTTATGCCTGGTGTATGGACATATCACCCCCTATTCCATGGGATAAATAACATAACTGGGATAGATGACAACTGGTGAAACGTGGGAGTGTACAACACTCTTCTGTCCATTCGTTCGGGGAAATACAGGCACGATGGTATAACGTTCGTGTAAACAAATCTATGAATGCTTACAGTGCAGCAAAAGATTCTAAAATGTTGGTTGAGGTATGTGATATATTATGTATATATAACTAGTGCCTAGTTCAGCACGAAAGCGACGCCGACGGCGCGTTCGATGCGGCGCTAGTGCTCGTTACCTGCTATTAAATGAAAAAGTTATATTTGTGTGCGCAGGCGACGTTCGCGGACACGTCGTCACACAAGTCGTTCTCCTGTTTCCAGTCTGGTCCAAGTAAATACGTGCTGTTTACAGACTAAACAGGGATGTTGACAGGTTGCTGTTGGCGCGCCATACATATGATACATACTTTACACAATAAATAAATATTAAGTTTAATAACTAGCTGTGAGGGATTTAGCATTAAGAAAAACATACTGAATATAAGCTTAACTGTCGAGCCATTCGGCACCTTTCAGGCTTGGTCGGATTGGCCTCCGTGGCGTCACCTAATGTTTATTACATGTTCCTGTGTTAAAAGGTTATCTTATTCCATTTATTTTATTACACCGTATGGTAGGGACTGGGTCATATTCTTGCAGTACACAGCACGCATATGGAGCATAATATTTTACTCCAATGTGCTCATTTGACTCCATTATTCCCGCGAATTTACTTCTCGACCCCGATCTCTTTAAAAGGTTTGCGAACTGAATGCAAACCTAAGGAATATGCTAAAGTCGGTAAATTACATTCAAATAAATTGTACGTAACTATATAGTTTTATAAAGTCTACGAATATTCAAGTATATATGTTTTATTTATTTTGTAAAATTGTTCATTAATTATCATTCATGTTTTTGACGATATGAAATTAACAATAAAATATTAACGATTTATATAATTGAACACGCGGCCGAAAAAGGCGTTCGAGCCAACCACGTAAATTATTTCAGTACACGAAACCAAAAGTAGATTATATGGGATAAGGTCCGGCTCTACACGGCGGCTTCCCTCGGCGGCCGCCAGCACTGTCGTTCCGCTAAATGATGTTCCGTCGAATAGTTATCGGGTCTGCCTCCAATCTGTCGGAGAATTGATGCATTACTTCTCATGAGATATGCGACCTGTGCTGGTTACACTATACCGGTATAAGCAGTGGTAACCTAGGGGCTAACAATTCAGCCTCCACTTCCAGGTTTTAAATCCAAGCCGGGCGTTTCTTTACAAAAATGTGTGTTTTAAGATTAAATATTACATGCTTTAACGGCGAAGGAAAATATCCTGAGGAAACCTGCACACCTTAGAGCTTACAAAAAAAAGTTCTAGGTATGTAGTCTCCCAACCAACACTGGGCCCGCGTGCCAGCCTATGGCCTTAACCCTCACTTCTTGAGAGGAGACCCGTGTATCAACAGTGGAATGATAAGAGTCGAGAAAAATATCAGTATAATAATAATTGTTAGTATAATAAAACAATAATTATATTCAGTCATATTAATGTATGATATTATAGATACTAGAAACGTAATATCTACATACATTTCACTTTTTTTATCTTGCGTGGACATGCCTTTGTAAAGTTTTTAATATGTTAGAAATGTTAAAATGTCAAACAACATGACTATATTCTTTAAACTCACTCAGTGCGGTTTAACCACGATAAATGGTATTTTGATAGCGTGATAAAGAAGCGAGCCAAGCGAAACGCTGCCGCTGACAGCCGATCTCGTCGCAACCCATATTAATATGATAAAGAAGACTAATAATCAAATCACATGTTAGGATGTCGATCGCACCTCCACTAACGACACCTCTTTTGTGTGCACTTTGCTGGGAACTGACGCTGTGTGCTTTCAGTAGTCAACCAGTTCCATATCTTGGATATTTTCTCCGAATTTATTGAGCTTACACTTCATTTTGAAATCGGAAAACACCTGTTTACATAAGGAACTAGCTAACCCGGCGAAGTGCGTACCGCCTAATAACCGCGACCACAATATTCGCTAGAAAATGACCTCATCTGGTGGTTCGCCACGAATCAGTGCACGTAATGTCTCAGGTGACGGAGTCAATAATATCAATTTCACTTTGCCATTAAGGCAGCTCAATCGAGGCGTTTTCCCAGCAAACTTTAATGCGGGGGTTCTTCATAAAAGGCGCAAAAAGATTTCTCCTTCATAGTCGCCAAAGTATTGGCCACTCTACGGGAGTTTCAAATGTCCATAGACGATGACCAGTTACTAGAAGGTGGCCCATATGCCTATTTGCTAGGCTGTTTTACAGCTGTAACAGTCGTGTATACAGCCCTTAGGACACTGAGCGATCGTTGCGGCTCTCAGGGACAGGCTCCGAAGTCGGTACCGCATTAAACTGCCGATTGATTGGTTGTTGCATGTTCAGGGATTTATGCTGGTACGCGTGTTGAGGTCCGTCTACAATATTGTAATGTGGTAATAAGTTAATATATGTAGGTATGTGGAAATAAATATTATATTGTTAACAGCCATAATAAATGTGAAGTAGGCACAGTGGCTTGCAGGTTTCCCTCATCCCCCTGTTCCTCAAGTAAAGCTGACATTACCTACATATATAAATTGTGTGTATTGCTTGTAATGCAAAAAATATGATAGTGTAAAAGTCAAACTAGAAAAATCATTTCATATCGTATGATATCACATCAATCTTTCATACAAAACCTGGCACAATTCGAAACCACTGGTACAAAGAGATTGGGTGTTTCAGTGATTGTGTAGTTCACACAAGTTTCTTGCTCCGTTTGCAAACATTTACAATCACTAATGGCCGAACGAGCTCCGCGGCAACCCCGCTCTGTATTCAACATAGCAAGCTTAGCTTTTTTATTTAAAAAGTGTACGAAACTGCATATTAGTCTCACGATATAGAGTACAGTGACACCATGTTGTAGTGGGGCTTTGTTTCTCGCCCAGGACAGATGTTTATGTGACAAGCGCGAGTTTGAGTTCTGTGTTTTAATGACAAATGATGTAATTAATGTAATTGGACATCTACACGCAAAATTTTACATCATAGATTTATATATACATATACATATACATATAGTGTGACACACATGTCTTAATTGTCTAATGAGCACATTGCAGACTGTCCCTCATTTGGGACCAGACGCCCGGGGGCGGCGTGCGGACCATTCGGCGGGCCTACGGTACAACGCCACAGGAAAAAGTTGATATTTCACACTTTTTGTTCTGTTTTTAGCTATTACTTACATAAAACATTAAAATAGTTTAGATTATTTTATATTTAAGCATAGATTAATGAACATATTAACTAAAGTTCTTCATGCTCATTTGTTTATTCGTTATTGCCAGTGAATGATAAATTTTTTGTAGTTCGTCAAAAACGAATGGAAAACTCGTTACAATTTGCATATCTGCTGGCGCGGTAGAAGAACAAGTTGACTTCACCTGAAGTCATGACACGCCTCACCCTGGATTATGTAATAACATGTTTAAGTTTTGGTTTCATAATGATAACTTCCCTTAAACATTACGAGTGATGTTTCCCGGAAATAATTCTACATCTCATTATCAGCCTGGCCAGGTCCCCAGTGCTTGCATAAGCCCCCACTGAGTGGTTTTTGCTCGTTTGTTACGGCTTCTAGGACCGCCTACCCTTATGTCCGTCGGCGACCAGGGCAAGTAGCCGAGCTTAGACAGTCCGCGCCATACTGCGATATATCAGCGTCGGATTTAGTCGCTTCTTACGACGGCCTGGAGTCGGAATAAATATTTTATTCACGCCCCGATGCGGATTACATTTACAGCTGTCAGCATCAGGCTCGAAGAGTGCTCAACAGGTTTATTGAAAATACTCTACGCAGTATTTTTATGACGAAAGTAATTCAATATTAGCAAAGTCAGGCCGAATTTCAAATGAATTACCAAGCATAAAATCACACGATATCACAAGCCGCTGTTACTGCTGTTACTGCTGCTACTGCTAGCCTCTGCTTCAGCTGCTTTTGAGATTTACAATATGTTATTATATAACTTAGGCCAAGAGAAACTGTTTTATTATTACACTCATACCATATATCTTGTAGTCATTACTTTAAGCGTGCCAATGTCAGCTTCCTATTACAAGCTGTGGTCCTGAGTATGCCCGTTAAACTATTTAAATACAATGACAACCATTTGACTTAAAAACAAGCGACATGTTGAACAACAAAGCGACATGTTGAACGTTAATGCCACATTTACAGCGAGCAAACAGTTACCGTCCATTCAACAAGAGATTGGCTCCAGAAAGTTTCACACTAAGTGGGCACTTCGTGAATTTCAAAAGTTGCCTTTTGGTTTGCGCTTTGTAACTTTAGCCGAATGAATTTCATAACAAACTCATTGCTCAAAGGACGAAGGGCCCATATTAGATTTGAGAAATTAAATACTGACAGAGCATTCTTCAAGTATTGATTCAGTTAAAACAACATAAGTTATTTAGTAATATTTTAACTGTTCTAAATGTAATTTGTCATTTTTTTCCATTAACGGGAGACCTTATGTCCCAATAAACTGAAAAACATATAATGTACACCTAAAGTCATCGGAACATCTTAAGAACGTACGACAAATTTCAGGAAGTATCGGATAACTCGGAAGTTCCACAAATACTCAATTTAATTAATAGTAAATCAAATCATTGTTTCTAGTTTTCTACTACATTGGTAAACCTAGTTAACAATTCCATTAGCTTCGTTTTATTTAATTTCTTTGCGGCCATGAAGCGACGTTGTACTTATAACTTAATACAAATTTTCGCTTCCTATTTAACCCTCTTAGGAGTAGATAAAATTTGGGAAAAAACACCCTAATGGGGTTCCTCATAAAGGAGCCGACCGACCAAATTTCCTGCTTCCGGGTTCATAATTAGTAACATAGTAAAAAAATACCTTAAAACCTGAGCGAAGGGCTCAGACATCATTTTAAGGTCGGAATATCAATCTCATATCCAGGACATCTATACACACGATTATTTTACGGCAAAGTCGATTGTCGCTTATCACACTATGGTAAGACGAGTGTTATTTGACTGTAATAAGCCCTGAGTCTCGTCGCGTCAAATTACATTAGCATATCGCAAACACCTCGTGGTTATGTGCTCCAGCAGCTGCCACGGGACACACGGGTACCCCTCCCAAATGGCCCACTTTATTCTTTCAAGTGTGCGTTATAGTACCTACAGTCAACTCTTAAATATCGATTTACGAGAAAATACTATACAGAGTGGATAAATGTTCCGAGATTGCCATCGGTATCTCCGCGGCGGGCATGCAGGAGATTGTGCATCAGCTGCTAGTCGGAGCGAATACGTTGTATAGTCAGCGTATGCGCAGATGAATGTAGTGGTGGCGCGGGCGATCAGTTTCTCCGCGGGCGAAATCACACACCACAAACATATACGATACACACGGTAAGCAATAAAGCCTGCTATAACGATGCTAACATATAATTTGGCTACATTCACTCAAATTTCAACCCCAATTAAGCCGCCCATGTCCCGACTACAACAAATGAATGTGAGGAGACACGACGCAGCGTCCTTGTCAAATAATATTAGCATATATTACTAATATCGCGCAGCGAAGCGGTAAATGCTTATTTGTGGAATAGCGTTTAGTACATAAATGTCATCACCGTTAATTCGTATAGATGTAACATGCATTCCAATAGTAACGCCGGCACAAAATAGGCCACATTATCGAAAATAAAACGATGAAACTTTGTACTTAGGCACTTATTAAGAAGTAAATCAATATTTATTCTAATATTCTGTTAATATTACATGGGGATGAAACTGTAGATGAACGTTAGTATGAAAGATCAAATTTTGTTTATGTATTGGTACTATGCGTCTATTTATTGTAGCCAGGCGGCGGTGAAATGCAAATGAAGTATCCTAAAAAATTCAAAATGCTGCCCAAAGCAACTATTCCACACGAAGACGCAAAAAAACGTATACGTTTGCTATTTAAAAATATTATTTAATTATTTTATTATTTGACTGCCTCGTTGGTCGAGCGGTTGCAAGCGCGAAAAGGAAAACAATTGTGCACATAAAAACTTCAACTATATCATTGGTTCAACTATATAAACAGCATTACTATATAAATTAAATTCATAAATTTGATGTAAACATACAATCGAAACGCCATGATACAATTGCTTCAAACACTTGACGACAGCCGCACACAACACTGCTGCTGGCCGGAGCAGTCGAACTAAGCACGGCGCCATTAGCACGTTTAGTTGTGACACTCGTCGGGCATTAACCTATTGTATTTCTGTAAAATACATATGTCTGTATAACTTTTAAGATACGTAGTAATTTGATATTATTACGGTACTTGTCCTGTGTATAAAAATCTTCCGAATGTACCTACATTTTTACATCGACTTAAACACAGTACACTACAGTGTTAGTGGATTTAAAGTTTTATTGTTAATACGCAAATGAAATGTTTCAGTAGAGCTTTCAAATGAATGAGCCCAGCTCTGTGGAACTAGCCTGAACATTTGTTGCTGTCCATTTTATTCGGCGAAACAATGTATCTAGTTGATGTCAGTGTTTACGTTTTTGCCGCGAATTTTACTAACGAGCTAAATCTAGAATTTAAATTCATACAATATTTAACTTTTAACATAATTTTATGTGGTTGTGTTTTAATATGGTATATTGCGAAAGTTATTAATGTTTAGAGGCAAATTAAATGCAGCCTCGAGTGCACTGTACTCACGATAAGCCCGACACAAATGCGGTGGCGAAATCATAGGATTGATAACTTGGTTTACAGGCAGACTACACTCGGCTGTACAGAACAGTTCATCCGTAACAACGGCAGCTACATTAACATGGAGTACCTACTTACACATTCGTTCATTGTTCAATGCATTTTTACTTAGTTTTTAAGTTCTCTTTCTATTTAAAATGCTCCACAATCTAGTATAGAAAATTTAACGTAACAAAACAATGTGTAATCATAATCATCATTACCATCAACCTGGCTCGGACTACATTTCTGTCTAGGGGGTTGGCCTTGAGACCCCACGTTGGGCATGAGGTTTGGGCATGAGGTGGGCGGCCAGCGCAGGTAGCGATGTATAAACAGGCTGCGCCATACCCTAGTCTCCGGACATGGGGCAAGATATGAATTCATTCACCGCACTAGCACACATAACACCCTGATATTGCGGGTTATCTACAAGTATTAATTAATAATGATATAAACAAATGAACACGTTGGGACCTCCTTTCCTGACTGAAATCATCCCTGTGCAACCTGCTTCCGTCGTCAAGCAGCGGCGCTTACATCTCGACGTTCTATTTTGAGTGTATGTTACCTAAGCGGGGACCATTAGCCTTGAGAGGTGGCAATTCAATCCTCGGGGGCCGCAGCCGGGCACTATCACAAGCGTCTCTTATTGTTCTGATTAATGCCGTGTACAGCTCTCCACACACAGGACACACCGCTAACTAAATAGCAGATCGCCCGGAGGCTAACTTACAACCGCCAGTAGCTACAGATAGACATTGTTTATCAAATAATATGGTAGGTAAGGTACGGGAAGGTGGTGCAAAACCGTCTTACATCTATACGAATCAAAGGAGATGACATTCATGTACTAAACGCTATTCCACATTTTTCGTTGATCTGTATAACTGTTCAAGTGAAGCTAATATAAAGTATATAATGAATTATTTCAAGTACTAATTTTGTAACGAAATATTTTTAAGTAATGATTATCGAATTTAGAAAATGAAAATTAAATATCTCTAAGATAAAGGAATGTTACTGTTAAAGCTTCATTATACCTACTTTGTTTTTATTAGTACTTAAATAATCTGAATGTTTTTTGTATAATTTTTTTTCGTGTATTATAATAAAAGCAATTAAAGTCGCGCGTAACCGGTAACGGTCTATAGGAGCGATATATCTATATAGAAGTATAATAATTGATAAGTTACGTTATAAGAGCATAAACAGACTAGGACTTAATGTTCTAAAGAATTATGTAATAAGAGCATAAACAGACTAGGAATTATTGTTCTAAAGAATTCTGTAATAAGAGCATAAACAGAGTAGGACCTAATGTTCTAAAGAATTCTGTGCCGAATGTGATTCAAAACTCGCACAGGCTCAATTATGAAAGAATATTTCCAAGCAAAAACTCATTAGATTGTTTATTGGCATGTCAGCGTTAGTGATAGCGCGCGCGCCGTCGACGACGCGGCTTCCGGCGGCGCGCGGGCCATCAGTGTCCGTATATGTATCTTTTACTTCACTTGCGAGCACACTTTATATCATTCTGAAGACGTCCTTAAAGATAGATTTACAATATTCATATATATTCCCCTCGAGTCACGATCGCTATTGTTAACGAGTTGAGGGATGTTGCCAAAGCCAACGATCCTAAATTAACAATGAAGTATCGTACAATAACCGTTTTATCACACTGTAATCTGTTAGAAAATAACAGGAAGAAATATAATAAAGAACTCGAATAGTACACGCCTTTTCTCAGTGGAAAAGAATAACTTCGTTTTTTGGCGACTGATATTGTATAAAAGCTTTCAGCTTTTAACATAATTGAATAGACAGTATTACAAGAATATCATAATAATAGCGTACAGGAGACACCGGCGCGCCGTGGAGCTGAGGAGATGCTTACTATATACGACAAATGACTTATAGGAGGCACTACGAGTAAATCCGTGGCGGCTGTCACGTGCTGTGGGCTGTGGTGCCTGACGCAGGGAGAGGGTTGTCGGACGGCTGGCGCTGGCTAAGAGCCACAGTTCACGAATGCACGCCGCCTTCATACTTTACACGGACTGTTTTTAATATTCTACATTTTAGTTATTCAATTCGTAAATAATTATAATATGAATTGATGATCTGCTGTTATTTTCGGTTCAGCTTTCGATAACTAAATATGTATATATGCACATGGGTGCTTATTATATTTCTCCAAAGAGTCAGGCAGGGCATTGCTGTAGGTACTGCCATGTTTCACCTGTTATGTTATACGTCCCATGTAATAGGGTGTACATTTATTATCATAACCGGGCACAAATGCAGATACCGAGATACGTCTAGGAATTTCAGATTAAAAAGCACAAATAATAATTTTCTCCGGGACGGACCTAGGACTTTTCCCTTAACAATCGCTCTTGCTACCACTGGACCAACGAGGGAAATGTATCAAATGATCTTGCAGCTCGAGGAGTTAATAATGAATCGACGCTATCGGTGTGTACCTTGTATCCGATTACACCTACACATTTCGTTAATAACTTCAATGTTCAGTTTATCGCCGTTACGCTCGTGCCGCTATTTCTGTAACCAAAATAAGCGTTGTAAAGAAACACCTAATATGTATCTTGCAATATGTAACAGGAATATTTGTAGATAAACTTCGATTATTATCGAATACCGAATGTAAATTACGTGCATGACAATGGTGCATAACATACTCGATATCTCTCGCTGCTCCTCAAAGCGAGGGTATGAGTTATGAGATCTCCGTCAGATTTAGAGTTGCGAGAGTTCGGCGTGTTTGTTGAGTACATTTCTTGTGCGGTACATTATGCACGGATTTGTAACAGCTTCCGCACCTTAAAGAATCGTTCCTCAGATGCTGCGGAACAGGTAATGTTGTAAGATTTATTCCAGTGATTTTTATTCTTGCAACTTGACAATATATGCTCAGCTTTCATCCAGAATAATAAGATCATTGTTTCTATGTGATCGCTGCCAGAGTCTTCTTACAGAAACAGCCACGAAGGCGCGCGGAATATCACAGAATATAAGTTTGCGAGATGGACATACTACACGTAAATCGTAGTATCAGTTGGTCATAATATCGATTTTTTTATTTCTCCATCGCCTTTTTGTTTTAATATGTTCATGAAACATTTAACTACCAGTTTCTAAGGCAAAGATTTATTTTACGCTTACGGGGTAAGATTCACATGGGTTATTCACATTCACAATATTTTTTATGAGTTCGATCAGTTATTAAAAAATATAACTAATGTTTAAAGGACATCCACGGGCAACCAGTTGGTGCAAGGTGCGTGCTTGTTGCAGGGGGCGGCGCGCAGCTAGGCGACGACAGCTGCGACGCGGCCGAGCTGCGGCGCTGTGTGGCGCAGGCGCCGCGCACGCCTGTGGGGCTGCCACGCACCCGCGCCGAGCTCGACGCCCACTGCCTGTAACCACTCTCTTATCTACCATTCTCCGTCCTAAGCACCGTCGTTTGACAAAGATGATGGATGTTGGTCATTAGGGCGAACGAGACTCATCTACTTGGATCAAATTGGTCAGATACTGGTGTGCGGGGGAATTAAAAGTCCCCAAAACCGGCATGCGTGTGTGATGAGAGAGATGAATATAGAAGAACATCAAATCTATAAGGATAGAGTTATTTGACACTCGGTTCTCCCTGGCTAACCCGTAAGGAATGTGGCTTGAAATCTAATAATTAGGAGTAAAAACCAATATTTGTACAATATTTTATATACAGTATTTTGTACAGTGTTATTTGAATCAAATTTTATGTAGAGTTAGATCATTACCGGAGCGAACGTACTGCACTTACCTTAATTGCACGTAACAATTTTTGACTTTGTACATTTCCACAGTAAAGCTGGAGACAGTTTAAGTAAGCTGTGTAAGTTTCAAATGGATCTTAACGGATACACGTGTCCGAATGTTCCTATTGAAGCGCTTCCAAAGAGTATATAAATAATGTTTGAAAGAGCTGCCCCGAGCGCTCTGAGCACGTTCCTGTCATGTGGAGCTTATTCTGAGATTATATCGCAATTTAACAATTTAATTCCGTTACGTAAAGAAACATTGTTCCTTAGAGGATATCTCCACCAAATCAACTTAAACTTTTGAAGCTAAGCTATATCAATTTCCAGTGAGCTCACCGTGTCAGACCCTTAGTGAATGTTGTACGTCATGTAACAAGAGTACGCACACTCCGCGAACTTTGCTAAAGTATAGTTTCACATTTAGTTGATACTATTGCAGTAGTCATGCAGGAGTTCTCTCACCGCTGAAGCAACATGGGCATGTTGTAAGGTCTATATTTTATGATTAATTGCTGCAAGTTAACTGCTGGCTCATGCTGCGACCCAGCAGTAAACTTGCAACAAATAGCAAACTGACTCGGATCTGTTGATCGTAAATGAAGCTTCAAATAATTCTCTTCGTCCTAGCTCGAAAATACCTCACGTAAATCTGGGCTCGATACACGTAAACGATGCCACATTAAGCTTCCAAGTGCCATCGGCCGACAATGAATTTAATCTTGTGCAAGCGCTCGTCGGGGCGATTATTAAGGGGATCGGCAACATAATAGCCGCGGAGGCTTGTAATGACAACTTACATTTTTTACACTACGGCGTCGTAAAAAGCGGTCTTTATGGTATGTTTTTAATGTGTCGTTAAATGGAGTCAGTGCTGGCGGTTGAGACAACTCGATCATTTAAGGGACGTTTGAACCGGCCCAGTAGCGTTCGACTATACCTATAGGAATTTTTGGTAAAACTGTGAACGTAGTACCTATTCCAAGTTTCATAAATATGAGTCATTTTAACATTTTAATTTTTTACAGCTTTTAACGGTCATCTGCGTACCAGCAGTCGCGCTAACGACGACGTTGCAGGCCAACGATTTTAATGAGGCTTTTCAAAGATGTTTTGTTTCTCGAATTCCCACTTTCCCGACCACACTATTTCAATTTCATAGACTGCATTTCCCTATTCGAGTGGCATTTGCAGTCATAATCAATAAAACTCAAGGTCAATGTTTGGGGTAGTGTGGTTTACATTTAGACGCGGGTTGACGAGGTCACGAGGATTGCTGTGGGTTGCGCGCTCCCGTGTCAGCAAACCAAACAGTCTTTATAAAGACTTTTCTTTGACTGCGTGGATGTAGACTAGGGAAACACAAAAAATATTGTACACACGCAAGTAGTACAAGCTTAAACTTATATGAGACGTATGTTTTGTTTTCTACCTCGTCTCTCAACCATGTAACCACGATGTGCCCGAGTACGAGGTACAGCGAGTACAATATAAAAGTTACATGCTTACTTCTGAAGATAATTTATCACGACGTGGGACTTAAGGAGCCGTACATATGGCCAGTGAGGAATGGTTTCGGATGTTTATGAGAAGGCTTGAACGTTCCGTAGCCTGCGCACAATTCAATCTGCAACTACAACGAAACGTTGACGTTTTCTATGGTAACTTGATCGTCGTCACGGATAGTCATAGGTTTGGGTCCTAAGATGTTTTTATCCTGGTACGGTGCCAGGATAATTTTTACAATTATGATAAATAGAAAATAGAACGTGATGCAATTTGTATGATTTTTCAATTGATCCCAATCCCTGTCCCACCCGCCCCTGGCGAGAGGACGGTTCGAATAAACTTTCTTTTCATCTCGTATAATATGAAAAGTAGCACTAAAATGGTATAGCCCATTCAAAAGTCAACAAAAATCACTGATTTAGTACACACTCAAAGTACCTACGCAGTTACGCGAGTACGATCTACTTTTATTTTTATACCGAACACGATGAGAAGCGCTTCAATAAAAAGTAATAAGCCGCTGGCATTACAATAGGCTTAACGTTTACCCTAAAGAAGAAATAGGATGTAAAGCTGCCAAGTTAATTTTGGTATTAACCTTCTTAAATATCGATACTGATTTTCATATAAATGTTGAGTACTATTCTTATTTCTTTCACTGGACCTTACGAAATAAAGCACTGATTTCAGAGCACACTGCAGCGGGGGACATTTGTTAATATGTTATATGTAGGTACATATAACATATTAACAAATGTCTCCCGCACGTACAACATACATAGGTATGTACATTAAAAAAACTGTTATTAATATCTATTTGTTCTTGAAAATAATGTGTAGGAGTATAGTGGATTTCGTGTGATCGGGTGTGAAGTTGTGCAGCCTTATTGTCCAGATACACTTGCATCGAGAGTCTGCGTCTCTAATAAGAGCGTTACTATTGTTTATACTAAACACTTAGTAGATTTTATAATAGGTATTGCTATTGGTCGTGGTAAAATAAAATGTCCCATGTGGCAATATGTCACATAGCAGATTTTATTTGACGAAGTTCTTGCATCTGCACATACTATATTTTTTAAGAAGCCGTAGTTGGGCGATTATTGGTCAAAGCTACATGGAGTTCTTTTATACGATAAATAGGACAGTGAACTATCCGCTATAGTCAAAATCTTGAAATCTCAAAAAAGTGCACATAGCAGGGTTTGGTTTGACAACGACGATATGCTACTTAACGATTAGGTAATCTTCAAGTATTTCTGTCGGATCACAAAGTAAAGTTTTTTTAATCTGATTAGCTTTGTAGGAATTTCTTGGTAAAACGAATTAAACAATAACAATGTTTTTATGTCAATGCTTTGAGAAATTACTAAATTATATTGCCCTAAGTAGGTATATTCGTCGGATAACGGAATAAAAATTTAATTTTTTGTTAAATTATTTTCTTTGACTTAAGACTAATAATAATATAGGTACTATTTTCCACAATTTGTATTATTGTGAAAATTACACTATTTATAATAAATTCGTAACAGAATGAGGTTTTATTTACAAATTACATGTATCTAGACTTTCTAGACAGTATTTATTACTTTTTGATTGTTAATGTTATAATATATAAAAAAAGGAATCAGAGAGATCTGCAGCGGTGCGCGCCTCACGGACTTTCGGACGGACGGATTTCAATGAAGTCTGCCAAGTTTTATTTCTTAGACACTTGGACCTTACCAAGAATAAGTGTTGTGGTATTTTTATCAAATTTTTAAAGGAACTATCTGTTTTTTGACGATGATACATACCTTGCTTGCTTGCGCTTACTAATTTAGATGATTTAAAATAAAAAATATCATTGTTAACTAAGAATTTCACTGTTACAAAGAAATTCTGTAAGCATAGTACATTTTTCCTTCCAATCTTTTTGATATCATTTCCTCCGCATATGAAACATACTTTTTAATATATATAATATACAACCAGACGAAGACGCGGTTATCGAATAGTTCAATAATATTCACTCACTCTAATATTCACAAATATTCTTCATTCTCTAATATTCACTCAATATATGATGTTCCTCCGATGCATTGTCATTTTACTTTCAGAGCTTATCAGACGGGTATGGCTTGTATGGATACGTGGATCAAACGTTGTTTGCCCACCGATGGGCAAAAGCTGATTCAGCAGCAGATCGGGGGCGCTAGAGCTTTGATGCGTTTTCTCTGCACTAACGACAGCGCGCTGCGGAGAGGTACGTGCTTCACGCAGGATTAACTCGTTGCTGTTCAATGATGCGAGCAAGAGAGCGCGTGTGGCGCGGAGCCGTCTCGTACGGGGGCCGTGTGGAGCAGATCGTCTAAACACTGGCTCCGGTCGTTTGTTACAAAACTGTTCCCATGTCGCGACACCACTCGTCAGTGCAATAACAATATCAACATGATGTACTAATGTATTTATTAATTTCTCGGTACATCACGAGTTGTACCTACTACCTGTGTAATTAGTTTGTGGGTACGGTAATTTTAGTAGTAATTATCATATCAATTTATTCCGCTTTAATTTGCGGTACCCGAGCGCACGGCGCCTAAATTAAATTGTGACATGAAATACTATTAGCTTTTGCGTCAATAAATTGACATTTGCGCATCGTAGCTTGTGTATGTACAGGGGATGGCTCCCGCCGGCGCGCTGCATTGAGGATCGAGCTTACAGGCATGCTTTTAATTTTTAAGGAAAGTTCTATGACTATTTTCAACCATTTTGAATTGGAGTGGCGTTAAGAACTCAGTTAATTTAATGTAATAGTATATCAGAAGTTTCAGAGTTTTTGTGAAGAGAAATTTTTGGTCCAATTTGCTAGTTTTACTGTGCAGTCTAATTAAAAGTAGCCGAGTGCTTATAAAGTTCTCAATAACTGAACATTCCATACAGAGCTTAAAATCGAACAATCTCTTACTTCCAAAGTTTAGGAGATTACCGCTTGAACTATCAGCGGTAGTCACCAAACACTGATAACTTTCTTTTACCATAATACGAGTAGAATTATATTTTCACATTTGAAATGGATTTAGTGGGTCGTTACGAAATCCATTTACGGCAACTTAATCCGTAACGCATGGTGTGCAGATTTCCTAAAGGAGCCGACCTGCTGGGCGCTGGTCTCTCCGGACTGGTCGCGCTGCGTGGACGAGCTGCAGATGGCGGCACGCGAGATCGCGGAGCGCGCGCAGCATCTCGCCTACTTCAACAAGAACGCCGAACTGTGCTGGTAACCTCGCTCCTTTTGATACTTCCTCATTTCTAAATATTTATATTTGATTCGAAGTAAATTCATAATATTGGACTGACATGGCGCGAAACATGACATTACAATAGCTGTTTTTCCATTTATACAAATTGAAAGACGCGGCAGTTGATATACCTACTTACATTTATATGTTTGATTCATCGCAACATAGTGGAACTGGTGTCGTTATTTTTCGCCACACAGTTATTGGCCATTTCAACTTCGATATTAACAAACTAGCAACTGACTTATTTAAAGCTAGGTAGATTCATAAATAAAGTGACAATACTATCGAGTAACTATCAAAAACCATCAACAAAATATTGTCAGGTGAACTGGTTCTTTTGTGATTTGTGAGTACTTATTTGACGTCGAAGAAAAGATAGGTTAGATTCTTAAAAAATAGTCAAGAATTTAATGTGATGTATGAAACGTATGGATGTTGTGTATTCACTAGTGCACTTGGGGTATATTGTGACAATATAAATTTATTTGTTTAACCAACAGTTCTTGTTGTGGCCAATAGCTGTCGCATGGATTTCAAAAAAATCCAGTATTTTACCTTGTGACGCCAGCTATTCGCGACAGATTATTACCGACGTAGGGGAATCTGTACAGCTACTGGTCACTCAAGCGACTCAAAAACTTTATGCTCGATTTAAATAATAATAAGAATATCTTTATTAAATAAACGTAATATTACACAGGTAATCAAAGGTTAACCAAAAACCAGAATCTTCTAAGACTAAAACGTGTGTTCCAGTTGATTGCCACGCTTAATGAGCTCAGTATCATTATTTCATAAATAGCATCCACGACAAACAAAGTCACAAGCTTTATCCTTATCTCAATATATTATGCTCCTTGAACTCACTGCGAATGGACTGACTTTAATAGCTTTCTTTAATATATGAATTGAATAGCTGTCGAAGCATTGTTCATGATTTATTTTCTAGTGCCTCAACTAAGACGTCCTTGGTGTACCGGGCTTGTTTTTTTTAACAATTTTTTTACACGTTAACTTGACAGAAAAGATACAATTGGCACACCGTTCTTAATACTCGTAAGTTAAGGAATAAGAAGTGCTACTATTGGGAATTATAAGTTTGGAAACCTAATGCTACTTTCAAACAAGACTTCTTACTCAATAGTCACGACCGAAACCACTAAACTAAACCAATAAAACAGTCACACCTCTAAAACGGATAGAAATGAAATGGGCCGCTTGAAATTAATAAAGCTCTTTTAAAAGCATAGTAATTGTCAGTACGGGCTAAATACTGTATTTTTTTTTAATCAATGAGACAGTTATTGACCAGAAATATAACTTAAGGTTCCACAAAGATATTGTTATAATACAGCTCAAATGCACTAATGATATACTTGTACCTGTCTCGTGACTCCCTACCGGGTAACTGCCGACATGTTCAAATAACACGGGTGGTATTTGAGGTCATAAGCTTAAATACCGCATGGGCCGCTGTCCTCTCTCAAGGGTACTAATGAGGGTCGAATCTATAAATCCTGATGCGAGTACCTCCCGCGTCTCATATCGCCGCTCTCATGAAGCGAACCAAAAATCTTTACAATAATATTCAATGTGTTGTGTCAATATTGTCCACCGGCGATGTCAGCTCGACGCCGCGTATTGCACAAAACGTGTTACACAACCATATCATGTAAAACATTTCGCGTTCATTTTTTATTAATAGTGTACCGGATGTTCATATGTATCTACAACCACAAACATATGTATAGATGTACCTAGTGTTAATAGGGTTCATGATGCTTAGTTTTAATTTGTTATGTTTTTTACTTTGATTTATTTTATTAATAAACATATTTCAAGAGAATACCATATTATGTGTCAAATTTTCTTACAATATTTTAAGAAGTAAATAATACGTTAAATTGAGTGATTCTGAAAGTTATTAGTGAGTACTAACTAACAATGTCCTGAATAATTAATTACTACGAAAAAAAATTTTCGTAATTGGATTTCTGATTGTAGAAACACCTAGACGGAAAAAATGAACAAATTATTATTTTCAAAGGTAGCTTAATCAAGCTCTAGTGGATTAGGTGAATTAAATTACCTAATTACAGTATTTTCAACGACGAAACTGTTCCCGTTTGAAACAAATAAACGTATTAAGTGTGCATTGAGACACGTTTGTAATGTATATGTGTAAATATACATGTGAATATATCACAGGATTTAGAAGCAGGCAGCTTTTGGTAAAAATATAAGACATGTTCAGAATTCAGTCCACTCTCTTTACTAGATGTCTCTATCAGTTCGGGCATATCGGCGCTGCTTCGAGCTCCAGTTCTTGGACAACTGCACTTGAACACCAGTAGTCGCTTGTAACTTTTCGGCAATAAAACAGATCGAATTATCTCTTCAAGTGAAACTTGTGTCTTCGTCGACTACTATGTCAATGAATTTCTCCTGAAATCTGTTAATCTTTGTAACTTCGTTGTCTTATCTACTTACTTTTTTGTGATATGAAAAAAATTGTGTGGTTCAAAGGAAAGGTTACATTTCGACATTCGGGTACAATATTGTCTTGACCTGTATATATATTTCTTAGTGCTTCGACAAACAACGATTCCAAGCCTATTAGTTGGAGAGAATACATCGTTAGCGGTGATTTGGACGTTATCGGAAAGTTATAACAAGCTAATGTGCGGTAACTGTGCTGGTAGACATGTTGAAATAAAGGCTTGCGGTGCGGCTCCCCAGCTTAGCCGAATAAAACAATGGCATAAGTTTTTACTTCTTACTTAAGTTTGCGTTCTCACACGGTGTCTTTAATCGAATATTTACTCGATATATATTTATATTGCTTTGGACGTTCGTAAGTTTTCACAATAAAGATTTATATAGAATACGAGCTGTAGCCCGCAACTGCGTTCACGTGGGTTTCACGGTTGGGTTCCCCAGACCTATCTGACCGCGCTCTAGGAACAACTTCCAGCCTAAGCTGAACCATATTTAGTGCGTTCGGCCATACGCCTTTTTTATTTTTTAACCGATTAAAATAACACAAACACTAAATGTTAAATGAATAAATAAATACTACATTAATGAAAACCGCACCCACATGGGTTAAGCCGTTTCTGAGATTATCAGAAACAAACGCACAGACAAACAGGGAAGCAGATAAAAATCTAAAAATTGTTGGTTTTGGTTTTATTGTATTAATAAAAACCTTCAATAGGAATACGTTAATACAATGCGTAATATATAGAAAGTTGACGTGGACAGCGCGCGAGACGAGTTCGTGGCGTGCGTGGCGCGCGCGGGGCGGGCGTGCTCGACGGGTGCGGGCCAGCTGCTGCGGCGCATGGCCTGGGTGCTGGCGCAGGACGTGGCTGCTTGCAGCCCGCCGCCGCGCGCCCCCTGCGCCGCGCCGCCAATGTGCGCTGCGCCCGCGCTCGCCGCGCTCTCGGGCGCGCTGCTCTACCCGCCGCGCCTCTAGCGCCCACTATGCTGCCATCTTTGTTACACCTTACCACCAAATGAAGAAAAAAAAGATGACCGGTCTCAATGATTAATTAGAAGAAACATAAATTCATAGACCTGCCTATTAAAATGATCGCAAAATTAATAGAATAGCTTATGATTGTGAAGTGCCAAAATAATCTAGCAGATTTTAAAGGGTATTCTATCAGAATGTTATATGAATGTATGTATGTAAATATAAATCTGTTTTCTTGTGCGGCGCGAGGGGCGTGGAAGCGCAGGTCCACATTAACAAGGCTTCGAGATCCTATGAATTAGGACATCAGAGACGTTGAGGCTGGGGTACATTTAACATAAAGTATTCACCTATTATTTACACGTTCTTGGTAAATGTTTGTGGCATTATTGTATAACTAAGAGAAAATAAATAGTAATAGGTAGGTATGTGAAAAGATGATGGCAGTGCCTATGATATGCCTTTGAGCGCGAGATTTAGTTTCAGGGACATATTACTGTCATGTAATGCCAAAAAGAGTTAACTAATCTAGTCACTTAATCGATTAAGCACACAGTTGATGTATTGTAGTAAAAAAGAATCTATTTAACTACGCCTGTATGTAACGTGGGACACCCGCTTGTACCGTTCGTCACTGTTGCTCAGTTATTGAAATGCATAATGCTCTCTTTATAAAATATGTATTGGCCAGTTAATTTACTGAGTGGGGGATTGTATTTATCGGGTAAAGGAGACGCCTAAAGGTCGTCACAGACATAGCAACAATGTATGTCATAATCATATAGCACAGCCAAGTGCCACAGACAGGTAGCTATGCTATATAACCCGCAGTAATTATCAGCGCGGTCGTGCACGTTTGCGCGCGTTTTCACGTAGATTCACTACACCTTTATGGGTATGGCCTTTCTGGACTTAATATTGTGTAGCGTGGACCAAGGAGTGCATTATAATTGAGCGGGCTTGGACAATCGCCGCGCCTAGCGCGGCACCAACCAACTTTCCGGCTCCAACTGCAACGGAACAAGAAGGAATTCGTTGCCAGTTTAGCTGATTCCGACAAGTGTGTTACTATTGAATATATATTGTAAAATAGCCATGCCTTGCTGTCACATATAATTATGACAGCTCCGCCTGTGGCGACCGTTCTTACAACCACAGCTGTAATAAACAGGTAAACATTAGCGGCGACATAATGCTCGGTGCGGATGTAAAAGTTCTTTTTAAACACTTTTGCAACAGTTGCACCCTAAAATGGTTGTTTTAATGCTGATAATAAGTTATGTGAACGGCAGCAAAATGTTAAAATAAGACCAAACCGGAACCAAAAGGATTGTCCGACGCTGTGTGCGCACGTTCATATATCTAAATGTGACTGTCAGACGACAATGTTTGGTGTAAGCTATAGATATGTATATCAGTTCAGTTTCAAATATTTGTGTACAGGGAACTGTGTAGTTCTATATAATTGCTGTAATTGTCTACTGCGTGTGTTTAACGTATGTGCATAACGCATCACAGTATGTATTTGTTTGACAAGTAAAAGCTAATCTAATAATCGTATATGTAACAATTCTACGCTGAAATGTGCTCATTACAGTTATCGTGCAATAAATATTTGAGATATTAATGAAAATTTTGTTTAATTTCAATTACCTAAACATTTATATTAATAAATCGATTCACTTAACTTTACAGTACCTACTACGTAGGATAGGGCGGGGCTAGTTGAGCAATTTTTCACTTAAGCTGATATAGCTCCTCAACGATAAGTCTCAATGGATTGTTTTGCAGCCTGATGGATTAGTAATTTATTCCTTTCCAGTGTCTATAGTAATTTGTTGCTACTAACACACATTTAAGAGCTACAGCTACTGAAATGAAAAAAGTTAAACGTGCTCAACGCACCCCATAGGTTAGGTAAGTTGAGCAGGGGTATGGGGCAAGTTGAG
>DWME01001574.1:0-24144 GCA_018244795.1 Parelbella ahira ahira
GATACCTTCGGTGTACCCGGACTTAGAACAAATTAATGTTCGTGCTCATTACGCAAATATCTGTCCTGGATGATATATAATCAATTCTACAACACGAGATGCACCGGTCGCTGAACCTATTGCATACGGATTTGGCTGTATTTTTACGACTGGCCGCGAGTCTGACGTCAACCTTACTCGGGAATTTTGTTCTTAGGCATTATATCACAACATACGAGAAACGTAGAATATCAGACTAAATGTGTTTGTCCTTAATGGGGTATAAAGTTATAAAGAAACGTATTAAAATATTAATTTTCTCACAGCATTTTAAAGTTTAAATATCGTCTTGTATTAATAAGAAAAATACTAATACTTTTTTAATTTCCCATTGACGTGATGACGCTTTAAATTTGTCAGTGACATGTTGAAAATCCTTTTAATTTCCATTTGACATATTGACCATTTTTTATTGACATTTTGACATGTATCCAAGAAAGGGTCATAAAACAGAAAATGGACGGCACTAGCAATTTTCCAACAGAAATATTTACGTTACTTGAATTAAATTTAATGAGGACATGCTTTTGAACAATCAGATCACGTCCGATCGATTTGTATTGTCTGTTCTCACGACATCTTTCCTATCTTATCTTAGCATATATATCGTTTTCTATACTTTTCTTTTCTCTTCACGCATGGTTTATGTAAAATAAACCATTTATATCTCCGATCGCTTATCCTATTTGAATATTTGATGCGGTCCTATCCTTAATATAGATATTTATTTGAATATAAATGGCATTTCAAGGTACAAAATAATTTGTGCGGACGAGTATTTTTGAAATAAAAAAAAGTCCTAATAACGTCCTTTTTTAGAGCGTTGCCCAAAACTAATCGTTATGCAAATTTGACATTCCAATTAACATCACACACGATGCGGCTATACAACGCACACGTGCATATACATATGTAGAATTAGTTTGATAATTTCCTCAACAATTTTAGTATATTAGAAGTGACATTGTGGAATTATATATTACTGGTGCCTTGAACCACTCGGCCCAGCTGGCAACCAAAAAATACAGTGATATCCTAGTGGTTAAAAATTACGCCTCTCACTCCGGGGGTGTTTGGTTCGAATCCATGGCGCGCACCTCTGTACAAAAGTGCGTTTTAAGTTTAAAGATCACTTGCTAACGGTGAAGGAAAACATCGTGAGGAAACCTGCACACCTTAGTTAAAAAAACAAATTCTAAGGAGTGTGAAGTCTGCCAACCCGCACTTGGCCAGCGTGCAGACTATGGGCCTTAGCCCTCTCAATATGAGAGGAGACCCATATTCCAACAGTGGAATGAGAAATGGGTCGATTATTATTATATTATTTATGTTGTGGAATTAATGATATTTCAAGCTAGACTGCTAGTACTTACGTTAATGTAAAAGATGCTAAAATTTATATGTAATATATAAAATAAATACCTTAAATTAAATTAAATAAAACGTTCGTGTTATCAATTAATAGAAAAAAAGTAAGTGCAATTTCATAAAGTGTATTGAATTTCTGTCGCTTCTGGCCACTAGTTTACAAACATTGCACAATCAAATAAAAAGAAAAAACAAAGAACATGGAACGTTCGAGAATACGACGTCCACGATATCAAAAACCGTATAACTTCATAATATTTTCTCTATTATGAATTAATTGTTTTGTTAACAATAAGTTGTAGTAACACGTCACACCGCAGCCGCGACCGGTCACTCACCACTGCGTTTGACCTCGCCCTTCCACCGAGCAGCTAATACCATATTATTATCATTCGTGAAATCTATTCATCTTGTAAGAAGTTTCTAGATCAAATGTAACAATCGTATTGCAGACTTAGACTTTTTTCCTTTAATTTCGTATACATTTTCCTTGTGCTAGGATATTTAATAACATGATAAAAATTCGTGAAAAATGTTTTTTGAAATTTAACTCATCAAAAGATGGCGACTCGAGGTTACGGGCTACTACGTTGAGGAAATGCGAATGATACGTTTTATATTCGTTGGAGAGCATTTTTGAAAGGGTTTATGGAGAATTATGGAGATTTGTATTAATTCATACCTATTAAGAAAAAAATGTATAAAGTTAAAGCAGGTATTATGAATAGCGATTTGTATGTGGTATACACAAATATGTATTATCTTATATGTTAGTTTGGGTAGGACCTTGACTCATAACTAATGTGCAAGAAGCGATATTGGTTGTTGCCTGCGACTTATTTTGGATATCTTAATAACACCAACCAATACAAAAACCTTACACTGTTGCAACATATATTTTATATTATTCGGTTTAAAACAATAGGTATTTAAAGTAATGGATTCAAATAATAAAAAATAGGTATACTAAGTAATGGATTCAAATAATAAAAAATAGGTATACTAAGTAATGGATTCAAATACTAAGAAATAGGTATACTAATTAATGGATTCAAATACTAAAAAATAGGTATACTAAGTAATGGATTCAAATACTAAAAAATAGGTATACTAATGAATAGATTTAAATACTAAAAACAGGTATGCAAGTAATCGGTCCCTGGCAGTTGTGCTACTCAGCAGTACTGTACAGCAGTACGGTATAGGTATACCGTAGGGAAATACGTGCGTACGTACACCACCATGCTTCGTATATCTTGGAACAATGTACAATAATTCTAACTTCATTATTAATAATAGAGTTTTGCAAAATAACCAGCTGAACTAAGTAACGGAAAGAGTTCTTACCTAAGTAACTTAGCATTAGATTTTCGTAAAGTGACGACTAAATGAATTTACTGGACACAGTCTTACCTAAGCAATGCGAGGTCATATTCGAAGGTGGCCGGATCGAAGTGCGGGTGGCTGGCGATGATCTGGACGCGGCGCTCCGCGAAGCCATACGGCTCGTCCTCGTTCGCGAGGTCATGTTCCCCGAGTCTGACCAGCAGCTCTGATGGTGGAACGCTAGGGAAAATATTTCATGTTATTTTATTCTAACGAAATGTCGTAAGTACACAAATGTTATAAAAATGAGATAAATGTAAATAGGCTTTTACTAGGCATTCTTAGGTACATCTTAGAACGTTTCTGTGCATTCTATCAGACGGGATCGTGAGCTATAATTCTGACGAATGAAATAATTCTGATTAAGATAATTGACATCTGTAAAATTTTATTGTAGAAAGAAATGAAGAAGATCAGAATATGAATAACGTGTTTCCAATGATACATTTCAATGACAGTATGATTGGGGAAGAGAAAGGTAGATTGCAAGTGCTTTGCTCCTCGTGAGCTGAGCTGAACCTTTCCCTGCTATTAACATGGAATAAATTCTGTTATATGATACACTAAGCGAGATCAATATCAATTTGTTTCCATGTAAGGTCGTTCTATTATTAACGTTTACCTTTCGGTCGGCATCAGCAAAATTCCCACAGACACACGAATCTCATTTTTTCCTCATCAAACAATCTTCCTCATCCCAGTTCGTCAGGTTCAAGTTTTATTGCTGATTTTTTATCAGACGTAGGTATCTGTGCATTAAGAGCAGCGCACTCATCAAGTGCTCGGGTTTTTGTTTACATTGCAACTATTTACTTTAGCTGTGTAATTAACGTTACGTTTCTTCGAAAACACGTCATATAATGTTGGTCATTTTTACCTTTGGCTGGGTTTTTGGCGCGAATTTTTTGACAGCTGAACGGTCTACTGTCAATTTCATCTAGTACATGGGTGGAAAATACTTTAACAATTTGCTTCTAATATATATCTATTTATCGAACTTGAAGAAAATTAAATTTGCACGTCCTACTGTATAATCTTTACGATTGAATTTATAATTAAAAACTATGTATATAGAAATAATGAACACACATTCGTACGGATAACAATTTTACACTGAGTGAATCGAACAAACACAATTATTTGCACGAGCACATCACACGTGTACCTGTATTTGCTCATCACGCAAATATTTGCGCTGGGAACAGAACCCACAGATTTCAGTTCAGGAGTCACCAACCAATGGACCAACTAGGCCAGTCGTGTGTGCTAGTATGTCATAATGCTATGGACGAAGTATATATTTTTTTTTTTCGACTCTCGATTGGGGGTGTCCTCTCATATTGAGAGGGTGTAAGTAGGTGGTGCTTATAAGTATGTGAGTGTACAATAAGTATACTCACTGCTCGACGCAGTGCGCGGCGGTGATGGCCCAGTTCTCGTTGAGCAGCGCGGCGCCGCACTTGTGCAGGTAGGTGGAGGTGCGGTACTGGCGCAGCGAGATCTGCCACGGCCACTGCCCGAACGCGGACTTGGTCCCGCCGACGATGCGCGCCTGCGGCCACGTGCGCCGCCCGCACACTGCCAGCAGCATCAGCGTCGAGTTTATCAACATGTTCGCACCGATATATCGATTTACGATTCTAATTTGTATCGATTTCACACGACCCTAGGTAATCGTTTCCACACGTAACACATAATTACAAATGTTTATAGTGACATTGTTCGCACTTTAACTGGGTTTCGTCTCTCGTAGACACAGATAGCAATAAGTTTATTTAAACCACAACCATGGTCAATTTCAGTTCGATTCTGTTTATTTTTTTAAGAAGTCACTGATACGAATGCGAAATTCCTTCAAATACATATATTATGTGTTCCTTTGGAAAAAAAAAATTGTTTCGCTTTCTTAAATGTTTTCTTATGCAAAAGTAGGGATGTTGGAAAAAATATTGTTATGCAATAAAATTGTTAATTGTTGGTATTTTTTTATAAGAATAACTACTTTATTTCATGATACTACCACTTTTTATAATATTTAAGTTTGGATTCGAATAAATTTATTGAGATCATAATGATTTATAGACACAATTCAATGATAATAATCACTGTTGTCGATAAATTGAAGTCGTCTACCTTCCAATCATTCGTAGCATTACAGAAATATTATGCCATCGTTCCGCTCTCTTAATATTATTTCATGCTTACTACATATATTGCAGAGTTATAACACGCGATTATAGTGATATGTATTAATTATGCTACGAGACACGAGAGTGTAGAACGCCCACCGGCCCGGTGGGATGACGATCTGCGAAAGGCTGCAGGCAGATGCTGGATGCGAGAAGCCGAAGACATGGCGCGATGGCGCTCACTGCCGGAGGCCTATGTCCAGCAGTGGACTGAGATAGGCTGATGCTACGAGGCTCCGACGTTATAATATACATGTTAATAATTTAACTTCTATTTTCCACTGTCCAATAGTATCCACACAAATATACTATTTCAGCATTAAAAATAAGAGCAAAATTTGTCCATTCTTAGGCAACTATTTTTAACGGTTACGGCGACTTGGCTGTCGAAACGTAGAGAATTAAAAGACTTATTTCTTTTTAACTTTTTTTTACGTTATATTTTAATGTATTTGACTGCCTTGTTGGTCGAGTGGTTACAAGTGCGACTGCCGATCGGGAGGTCCTTGATTCATTCCCGGGTCGGGTGCTATTAGTTTTTTTTAATTTAGAATTTCTAGTAGTGACTCGGAGTCTGGATCTGTGCCCAGTGTATAGGCTCACCACCTATTCCATGGGACGTAAACGTAACTGGCGAAACGTGGGAGTGTAATACACTCCTTTGCCTACCCCTTCGGGGATTACAGGAGTGATGTTACGTTTTGTTACGTAAGAAATAAATTGAGTGAATGAAGGTAGAAATAGTTTTACATGCACAAATTTTTTTAATACCCTAAGGCCAACGTCCGTTTTTATCGAAGCCTCACACACAACATTTAATGATATTAATGATATACAGGTACACGTTTGTAGTCGATCAACTGGTTTCGTTTCCTCTAAATAATTAAACACATTAAAAATTATTTTATTCACACCGGCAATAACAACATTATTCTATCAAATCCTTTTGGCGAACGCACTCAAACACTACAATATTTTTACAATATAGACACGACTATTAACACAAAAATTTAAATTAATTTGATGCTTCTTTGATGATATTTAGCGACACGCACATTATTGCTGCAGCGCAAAATTAATTCTACGATTTTTTTTCTTTTAATTTTTTTTACACGCAACACTAGTGAATTTATTTTCTTAATTCGCCATGAGCGAACGCGATAAAGTATGTACTTTTATCTCGACGGTCAGCCGCATACTACTCTTTGTCTCATTTCTCAATACAAGGACCTTTTTTATTATTGTTTGAACGCTCCTCCTATGTAGTAGTTCTTTGACCTGCAGTGTTTTCGCGTACAAGACGATATAAAGAAAGAATTCAAGAAATAAAACTATTGAATACCTAACTGTTGTGAGTCAAAAATGTACAACAAATGTTTAAATTCGTGGAAATCACGCTCGCTTGCTAATTTATTGGTGAAAACATTATATTTGAAAAAAATATAATTTAAGCCTTCTGTTATTTGCAATACATACGTATATAACGTATAGGTAGAAATAAACCGTCAATATTATACGCCAGTTTCAAGCGTTTGACTGAAAAACTAATCTGCTAATGACGTCACAGCACATAGGTATGTCATAATAAGAAAATAATGACAGCAAAACAATTATTTATATCGTAACTTTTTGCCCCAATAATATGTACAATCCTCATAATAGTATAAATTAATAATCCTATAAGGAGTCCTATACCCAGCAATGGATTAAAAAAGAATTGTAAAAGGAGACGAATATTACCTATTTACCATAGACAATTCTTTGACATGTAAGGTGTGGGTATCAAATAATTAATAGTTAATGTCAAGGTCGTACGCAGACAGAAGCCATCATAATACAGCTCAGTAGCGATCCCGTCTCAATTGCAGTAAACGCTGAAGGTCCACGGTTGCGGTCGTCAGTGGTACGACTGTTGAGCCGTGTCGGCCGTGTCCTGACCGCAAACGTGATAGCTGCTGTGTCATATACTATTATGTACTTTCTTACTTATTATCCCTTTTATAATTCCACTGTTGGAACACGAGTTTCGTATCGTAATTGGAGGGTTAAGGCCACAGTCAACACGTCACAGACAATTGCCAGTACGTAGGTATAATAGCAGTGAAAAATTAAGACTTATTGGGGAACTGTATGGTAGCAAGGCTTTTACAGATGTGGAAGACGACTTGCAATAGATTGTACAGTAAAATTTTATTTCAAATCCTAAATGTATATTGTGATGTTACCTTTAAAGTTACGAAAACGATAAACATGAATTATGCCTATTTTATTCGATGTACATAGAATTATGGCTATTTTGTGCCTAAGGGATGAAATTTAATAATACAGTTATTCGTCAGCTTTGAGTTTCAAAAATATATTAGTGCTATACTTTTAGTTCTAAACATAAGGAGCTTTCGTATTATAGATGAATTTCTTAAATCTTGTATAAAGCCCTACGAGTATCACGTCCTATGACGAAATTGTATAATATATGTATATGTATAATTGTATAATGGAATAAGCATCAAATTTGGCAATTAATGATTTATGTTTGGTTATTTATGATTTTGACCAAATTTAGATTGTATTTTTCCAAGAATGGTTACCTTGAGGAAATCGCAAAATCTGCAAGGATCTTTTTTTGTCGTCTGCTGTTTATCCTTATATCTTTAAGGGCGAGTAGGGTATGTGTTTTGCTAGTCTTTTAGTATCCACGGCAACCACTGCTTGGGGACTGTTTATTAGGGACTGTGAGTGCCAGGCGCCCTTATTATTTTACTAAAAAAATACAAAAATATTGTTAAAGCCTACAGGCTGCTGTTGAAGATCTATTGGAATTCGATATAGGATTGATAGACAGAAGCCGAAACGTCTAGTCGCAATTTTAGTTAAAACAAACCTTTGATATCGTGTAAACACTTAAACATTAAGTCTCGATATATATCTATATATTTGTATATAGAAAGCAGTTACTTTACCAAAATGGAATTCAAAATGGAACATGTTACAACACGAAAACTACATATTTGGCGTATATGTATGTATATATTGATGTTGTATGATTTTGTTCAGCAAATCTTAGTTAATCCCATTTCAAAACAATACAATAATCCCTCCTCACTCAATAACCGACGAGGAAGTATCGCCAAGGACTGTAATTATGCTGTGACGACTTAATCACACTATTGTTAATGGCTGTGCTGTGTTGCTATACAATTTATTATTGCAATATTTCTGTCAGTGTTGCCGTGGTATGTAGAGCTATGTAGAGCACGCAAACAACTCATCAATAGACAAGACTGTTTATGGTACTGACGTAACAAAACGTAACATCACGCCTGTAATCCCCGAAGGGTGTAGGTAGAGGAGTGTAGTACACTCCCACGTTTCACCAGTTATGTGTAAGTCCCATGGAGTAGGTGGTGAGCTTATTTCCTTACATCGGTCACAGATCCAGACTCCGAGTCACTACTATAAACTCTAAATTCGAAAAATCAAATAGTACCCGACCCGGGATTTGAACCCAGGACCTCCCGATCGGCATTCGCGCTTGCAACCACTCAACCAATGAGGCAGTCAAAACTCTATTCTAACCCAGCAACGCACTGCCAACCTCCGATAGTACAAATTTGTAAAGGCGTTAGCGGCGTACAATTTGGCAGCCTCTGTCCATTTATAAAGTGAACAGTTGTAACGAATTATTTTCAGTTTTGCACGTGTATTGAGCGCCTCGAGACCCTGCTCCGATGTGTATGTTATAGAATGTTCGAGATCATAGTACATTTTACTATGCTCATAACAAGAGGTAACACTCTTGGGCAATATTTAGGAATAATCTGATAATTAACAGCATGATTCGTCGAACTTGATCCCATATTATAATGTGTGTATATTGTAATTATATATATTTGTACATTTGTGTATATGTACATATGTATATATGTTTTATACATAATTAACATTAATAATAATGACATCGCAGATTTTTTGTCTGGAACTCGGATATAAATCCAATAATCTATTGTAGATTATGATATAGTATCAATTATAGTATGTAATATACTTGGTAGTGATTAAAGATAACCATTACAATGGTTTATGTGACCGTTCCTATTTTATCTAAACTGACGTCAAATATAAATACATTTAGCTCAAAAAAATGTAAATGCTGATCTTTATATTACCACCTTTTATTCTAAAACAGTGATATAAGACAACTTCTTTTAAATCGAATAAATAAAACAAAAAATATATTCTCCAGTACACCAAAGTCTTACATCTCAAAATTACGCTTCTGTTATGTATAATTTCCAATATAAGAATGAAGGCGATCTTTCCGTTTGTGTGTTTGTTGTAAAAATTAAAATTTACGTATTCTCCGTCTCAGATAAGAAACCAGTGCGGCGGTCTAGCTACACGAGGCGGCATAAGACTCGTCTGAATGTCAACTGTTTTAAGTGTATGACGTCAGAAAAAACTGCCGGTGCACATATAATCAGGTTTACAAAAACTCACGAAACATTTCATAGTAAAACAACTCCATACGTAAGTAGCAAAACGTGAAGTGAATAGAAAAGTTATTAGTGGTCGCGTTAGGAGATAAGTTGCATGTACATATATCTTCGCACGCAAAGCCATATTACGGCCATAATATCCCACTAAAAAATGTTTGATCTCAAAGTAAGCGTAGCCTGCGCTGTCGTAACTAGACGGTTAATATGTACTTACATACATAGATATTTATTTAGATCCAGCCTTGTCCTGGCTAGGAATCGAACCCACAATCCCGTTCTGCAGACAGATTCACTAACCACTGGACCAACCGGACGATTTATATAAAATTGTCGAGACATACAGATTTCTTATAGTCGTTATTGAGTATCCACTTGTAAGGAAACTCTTTCAATCTTGTTAGATTGGTAGTAATTAAATAAATTCCGACTTATATCACTTTTAGGAAATATTACAAACTCACCCTCTTTATAATTATTGCTGATGGTAGTGGAGGCGCTGGATTGTGTGGTGACTTCTGTGAATAGAAAAAAAACGTTACACTAATATTTTCTTAAGTCATTATCTATCTAAGTCAATATAAATGCTGAATGAGGTTTCACAAATACACCCAATAACCCTTCTACGTTATGTAGACACTTAACAGATACATTTAGGTAGTTTACGACTCGACTTTTGAATGAGAGCTTCTTTAATTATCTTATTTTTTCATCTTCTTAAGAAGCTATGTAAGTGTCGGAACATGTGTAGTGTGGGTAAAATATTTTAGGGAAGACATTTAAAGTCGTTTATTGAGCCATTTTCTTTTGACTTTTTACAAATAAGTAAAGCTGAAAACATTTATATTTTCAATAAATTAAGTAAATATAGGACCAAAAAAATCAGGTAATCAAAGTTGCGAAGCGACGCCTCCTTTCCAAGAAGTACCCTTGATGTAGGTTCGAGAATAACGTCTACTTTTGGAAATTTAGCACAGCTATGTGTTGTTCTTATTGTTTTATGTGCAAAAACTTAAAAGGGGGCCTATGCCCAACAGTGGTCTTACAGGAGGCTGATGATGATTATTATTATTGTACTGATTTAATTAACTGCAATTGATAGCGAAAGACAACAACCTGCTTAGTTGGTTATCCTCAAAGAATACACGTGGTATGTTCTTTTGCATTAGACCTTAGACAGGATTTAACCTTGAGTATTACACCAGAAAAAAATCTTACCACCATCCGTAGATCCGGAAACGTCTGTCGTTACCGCATCAGTCTGATTATTTACGGCGGTCACATTTTCAGATGCCACGCTCGGAGTCAAGCCTACACTCGAAGTTGACGTAGGATCCGTGGGCGAAAGCGTTACGTTGACTGTGAATTCGGCTGTTGGCGCCGTCGTTACCGACGGTGAAGAGTCGCTTATTGACTGCGAACTCGATTGTAACGTAGATGATGAAGATGTCGCCAAGGAAGCCGCAGTTGGAGTTGAGACTGCTGAAGTTGTTGTCTCTGATACCGGTGCTACAGTCGCTTTCTCAGGCAACGTAGTTTCAAGTACAACTGTTGTTTCAGTTTGTACTGTTTCAGCAACTGTTGTTGGGGCATTCGTGGTTGTTGTAGTCGTTGTTGTTGTTGTTGTAGGTGTAATTGGGGCGGCGGTTGGTTCTGCAGCTGGTTTAGGCGGGATGGTAGATATCAACACCCATCCTTCTGGTGGTGTTATAGGTGACCATGTATCTGTAAACAGTTAGGCACTAAGTTAACAAAGGAACATAATAAAGATATTTTTAAAACACATGAGTTAATGAGCAATGACGCTTATCTGGATTCACTTGGTCTCTATGTAACTATTGACCTATGTAACTACTTTTCTTTGTTTACGCATTCAATTAGATAAACCAGTAGTAATGTGTGGATATTTCATTAACGCATAGTTTTCTACTAATTAGTTACTGTTATTACTTTATGAATTTTCCATTGAACTGTGTGAAACAAGAGGTAAGTCGGCGGTAAGGTAGATGATAGAAACACAAATATTTTTACGCCTATTTCCCGTTGAGGTAGACAGAGACTGACGATTTTCACCTTCTACGATTTTGCAAAACATCTTACGTCTCTTCTACGCTCACTTAAGTCCTCGTACAAGCTCGTCTGTTACAAATACGTTTGATCTGGTCTCTTTTTAGGATTATGAACGATTTGTATCTTTCTAAACATCCTCTGATCTTTGGTTCTAGCCAATTCATTTAAAATACTTACATCGCAAACTTTTAAAACGTTTAAATTTTTACCGTTTACTGGAAACGTTTTATGCATTACCATGCAGGCAGTCTATACATTATATTATAATATAAGTACGTATGTTTGTTTATATTGACAGTTTGTAGTACTTTGACTATCACGAGTCTGTACAATAAGTCCCTTCACAGGGCAAAAACTAACATCACCAAGTAATACTGTTATAAGCTTAACCGTAAAACCGTTTGTCCAACAACTCCGTGAAATGGTTTACGGCTCATGGTCCGCTCTCCGATCACGCCCTACGTGACTTCTGCGACCCACTTGCCGCCCTGCCATGCTTTCGTTGCTGGCGCTGGCTTTAACTATGCCTCATTCCAGATAATGGAACAAATTTATGTAGGTTACAGTACCATTGGCTGTTAATATTTTTTAAAACACACTTAATTGACAACCATGTAAGAGTAATTATTTAGGAAATAAAATTATGTATAGTTCATTAAAACCTGGATTTAAGAAGGCTCACCGTCTGGGAAATTATAGCGTTTTTCACTATTATAAAGCATATAAAAAAAGTAACATCACAGCTGTAATCCTTGAAGAGGTAGGCAGAGGAGTGTAGTGCACTCCCACGTTCCATCAGTTACGTTTAAATCCCATGGGATAGGTGGTGAGTCTATTGCCATACACCGGGCACAAGTCCAGTGTATAATTAGAGTTAATTTACCAGCGGCCTTTATCAATATCTCTTTTAATTAAATCACAATTTGAAGTCGTATTGAAATGGAAAATTAAACCGCTACATTGTGGCTTACTTGCGATATGTAATAAATGGTGACAGCATGGTGGCGTTGGAGAGTGGAAAACAAATTGTAGATTAAGAAACGCTCAACGCACTCAGTCCTTCCATGAAACTTGTAGGTCTTCTAATATCTCATATGCCACGTGACCGACAGATACTGAATGATACGGGTCATTTAATTTCCACACCACTCTATAGTATAAAACAAACTGTTCATGCGTTTTGATCTTAGGCAAACGGTAAATGATTTTGAAACGATATTCAATGCAATGAGTAGGGCGATACCCGTGGTATGATTATGTATGAATAACACTGGTGAGGCTATCGTGTAAATTGATATCTATAGCGATAAATACGAGCTAAGTCGGAAAAATGTAATACGTAAAACATTCACTACATGCGCTTAAAGTTTTGCAGCTATATGAAAATAGCATGTTGTAGGATTATATCTCTTAAACATTTCCAAAAATAAAATTTGAGAAAGTATATGAACAAAGTTTATATCTATCTACTATAAGCCCGTAATAAAGAAAAATGATTGAATAGTTAAAATTATCACAAAACATAACGCCGACGAGGGCTCGCGTTATTTTTATACTTTATCATTGATAGTAGTCAGTTCAGTCAGTTCTGTATGGTTTCATCACAGAACCTAAAGCTGACCGACGCACGTATTTCCTTGCATATTGGATCGTTGATAGTTTGTTAGTTCACTTAGTTTTACTTTGTTTTCATGGCCAACAAACACAAAGTTGCTTGCCACAAATGTCTCAACACAAATAAAAGTAATGACCAATGCTGCCGGCGTGCCAACACGGCCGAGTCACGTATCGGGGCCGCGAGCCAGCGGGCCATCCGTTCAGTATTGTTTAAGTGAAATTTGTGCTCACTTTCTTTACGCTCTGACGATGTTTTGAAAAAATTAGGGTTGAAAACCAATAAGGGTATCCCTTTAGGTAAGAATAAAATTATATCTTCTAAATATAAACTGCAAATTTTATCATAACTAAATTTTTAAAATATAATTCTTGCAAACGTTTTATGCAAATGTATAGAAATAATTATCCGTCAATAACCTCAAGAATTTATGTTCAAATAACCTCAACCTGCAGATACGTGTAAAATCCATTTATCGTTTCGACATTAAAACGACCCAAAGCTTGGAAAAAATCGACATAAATACAATTTTATTATTACAAATCAAGCAATAGGTATCTCATTTCACAGGTCTAATTGAGGTCCTAATTCCTTTTTTTTAACATCGTAAAAGTTGGTATCAGGAAAAATATTAATAATCTGTAAAATTTTCCTCGTATGGTTTTATGTTAAAGGATCACCGAAGGGGTGTAAAGTCATAATCTACGAATTAATAATTTTTAATATTATTCTGGGTAACCACAGTGACGGGTAATTATGTCCCTTGATAAGCGTAATGTGCGACAAAGTAAGGTAAAGTCATATAAAACTCTCCATAGAACTCCACATTTAATTTATCAACACACATTTCTAGACCAGATATAGAGCTATAACTAATGTAATCTAAAATGCTCGGCTAAGCAGAACAGCAAAGTTCTTGATTTATCTTGTCAAAATGTCTTCTATCCGTATATTTTTTCAACAGGACCTTAATAACTAACTTAGCTTTTATTATTGGGAGTCCGAGTTATTTGTGCGATGTAATTTTGTGCGATGTATGTATTTTTTAAATTAGGCAATTGTTTTTACTAAATAAGTAAAAGTTTACCAAATAAAGAAGTGATAGCCTAGTGATTAAGAATTCAGCCTCTCACGCCTATTCATAAAATAAAGTATTACATATGTGATAACTAATAAATTGACCCGTCACTGTTACCAACATCGATTAAATATCAACTTAAAATAGTAATACAAAATAGAGTACCTATTCAAAAGTCCATTTATTTCTTTGTGTGCAAAAATTCTTAATAAGCTTTCAATGAAATTTTTCGTTTTGGTTTATCATCCCGAAAGTCACTTTTATCATACATTTAGACCTATTACTTAAACTGTTTTAAAATTTAACCGTTACACTTTTTACTTTCAGAAGCAACCATATTTCATGTAGGTAGGTACATATTCCCACCGATAGCCGGCTGTCGGCTGATTTGAGAAATATTTTTAACGAATTTGTTCAACCGTTTCGAATATAATGAGAACATGAATAATATAAGTGAGTATTAATTATCTTTGAGATTCTCGGAGATCATTGACTCGATGTATGAAACAATGCCAAAATTTGACATAGGTACGTCCAACTTGTATATCCGCTTTGTGGGTGTACGAGAAAAAATATTAAGATCTATTATCGTGACTGTCTCATGTTTTTATCTCGGCTAACGGCGATGTGTCATAGTGGTGCCTCGTCGTTTGGTCGCGATGTCCGCTGACTCACATTTTTTGACTAATTACTTACAAATAACTTAGGTAAGCGCTCGTAACCCTGATATGGTTATCGATCGCAAATGGTTTGTAAACTTGAGCAACTTTGTGCGCGGTTAGTTCTTGTATGGCTAAGAGATAAAAGCAAGCCTTTCCCCACTTGAGAGGGCACGTTAAATATATCGTTTAGTTTTATAATGAGACAACTATTTTTACACTATTCTGGAGGCCTGCGGGGCTATTTAATAATTTCCTACATGAGGGCGGGTATTACCCTGTATCGGGTTAAACACGTTCTGACGACCGACTTGGAGGAGTTATGATAAGTGATTTTTAAAATATTACAGGGGACTTCCCCTGTATATAAATTAAACGTCAAAATGAAGAAAAAAAACTATAATCCGACATAGAAGTATAATATATTCCTATACGCAGTGAAATACATTTATAGTTGTTTAATCAGTATTTGTCAAGTCGATAAGGATTTTGTAAAGTCAATGATCATTAACTATAGAAATTAGATGAAGAAATGAAAGCTACAAATACATATTTTGATGCGATTTAGCTGACGTCGGGATATATATGTTATTGGGTCTGGATGTCATTATATAAAGGTTTCATATATACCATACGAGTGTCATACACATTACTATATTGGAATATACTTCAAGTTCACCCTACCTTTCCTAGACGACCGATTCTCTAAGGATAATAGAAAAGTTATATGTTACATTAGTTCAATAATGTTCGAAACTTACCATCAGAAGAAGGCGATGTTGCCTCAGGCGCCTTAGAAGCAGCATCAACAGTAGACCAGGTCACCAGCGGAGGGAATTCTGTTGACGACATTGGAACAAGTTTTTCTGTTGTTGTTGTAGTCACGACTTCGGTAACTGGTATTAAAGTTTCTGTTTTCGTGACATCTTCAGTCAGAGTGGTTCCTTTTTCATCCTCAGTCTGAAGAGTCTCAGTAATAGACGATTCTGATGTGGAAGAATATACAGTTATCTTTTCCGTTGGCCTTTCGGTTATTTCAGATACTGTACTTGTTGGATCTGGTACTAGTTCGGCTGTTTCAGTAAATTCCGTCTCTTGTATAGTTTGGGCTGTCGACGTTGAAGATGTAGTAGTTGTTGTTGGAGAAATTGTTGTAGAGGAAGTTGTGGATGGTTCTGTTGTTGTGGTTGTTGTAGATGGCGCTACTGTTGTACTAGTGGTGGTTGTGGTAGAAATAGTGGAAGAGGAGATGCTAGTAGTAGCTGGCGGTTCTTCTTCTTTAGATACCGTAGTATTGATATAAATGATAGATGCAACTGACGGCCTGGTAAATATTGGCCTCGAACTAGTAGATTGAGGTAGTATTGTAATATTTAATCTGGGCGGTGAGGGTAATGGTTTTTTGGTTGAAGGTCTTTTAGGTGGCGGTCTGTATGGAGGCTTCCTAGTTATGTTAAAAACTGGAACAGGTTTTGTAGGTCTCGGTTTCGTACTACCTATGGTGTATTGCGGTCGTGTGAAGTTACTTGGTCTAAAAGGAGGTCTGGGTTTGTACGTCGGTTTCACAGGTTTCCTTGTTGGTTTTGGCTTTTGTGTCGTTTCAATCTGTTGTGTGGTTGTTTTTATATCTGTTAAAGTTACCTTCTCTGATGCAGTCGAGTCTGGTTTTTCTGTAATTGAATTACTAACATCACTAGATACAGATTGGAATGTTGATAGTCTTACTGGAATCTCTGTTGTTATTGTTTCGGGAGTTAGTGTTGGTTTTGTGAATGGCGCCGTCTGTGTTATAGCTTGCTGCGTTGCGGATTCTGAAAGGGCAACGGTAGTTTTATAGTCATCGCTAGGTATTTTGTTATCCATCACCTGTTCATCCGACTTTGTTTCCATCGGATCAAGGGTGGTTCTATCTTGTACTGTTTCTGCCTTAGTTGGAGCTATTGTCACAGTTGTCTCGGCTATTAATGGTGTTTTTTCGGAATTCGCTGGAACTTTTTCTGGCTTTTTGTGTGAAATGTCGGGGATTTTACTAACTGTACTTTGTACCTTATCTTCGGTTTGCGGATGAACGAAATTCGAATTATCTATAGAATTGTCATCTATGTTGTTCCCAATGATTTGTGGTAGGACCGTTTTGTCGGGGATCTGACAACAGGATCCAAAGTAAAACCTATCTATACACGTGCCTAGGTGTGAACCATTGGCTTTTAAGCAGTCTATCGCGAACATACATAGTCCTTCCTGACCCGTCCGTCTTGATATACACGGCAAGTGTCTTATATTTCTAGCTAGTGGCACTGGACCTGAAACAAATGAAAATAAAGGTCAGTAACGCCTTAAATGAACGAGAAAAATAAATATATTTACAATTAAGTCAATAATAACAACTGATATGGTCAATCCAATATTCCTAAGTACAAAACTTTAGTATTCCTAAATTTTATAACAACAAATTTGCCAACAAGCAGCGCCCTCTACTTACATATTATCTAATCCTGCCATCTGTTACACTAAAATGAACTGCATTAAAAGCTTAAATTAGATGTGTTAAGGTAAACATTTTAGTACCAAATATTCGTAAAGAGGGCGTTAGTGTATATATTTTTTTTAGAAACCATCAAGTTTAACTAGTATTTAAACCTGATATTTTATTACGAAAGATGTGCTGCTGTATAAAAGTAGCTATTTTGATTACTATCACTATTATGTCGATGCGCCATTTCCCTTACGGTGTAAGGCGGGCGGGGGGTTATGGAGTACATACATATATAAGTTAGTTAATACATACTAATTAGTATGTGATCACCGTCGCCTATAGACATTTGTAACATCACTACCAGAACATTGTTAGTTTAGATTAGTCTAGTTGGTATATGCTAGTATGTCTGCAGTGAGCATTAGTTAGTATACGTGCTAATCGAATTGCGAATTGAAGCGCTGCTACGTCTGAAGACTGAAATTGTCGAGTGTTCTATACACCTGGACAGACAACCATCAAACTGAGAAGCAAGTTTCAATAACAATTACTTTATGGTAGATATTGTACCTTTTAGGGCTTAAATATTGCTTTATTATTCGATATTTCATCAATATTATTGTTCGATATCTAAGATTTTATTGAACTTTTTCAAATTTTTTTTCTCGGTTCTAATCACCTTATTGCGTCATACTCATAGCTGTATATATCCTCAACATTTCTTTTCCTGATTTTGACACTCCGAACTCATTCCTACTCCGTAAGGGACCTGTCGGGGTGATATAATAATATAATATAGTATATACATATTACCACGCCCATTTCCATAGAGGAAGGCAGAGATTAAGAATTTCCATCTGCCATGGTCTTAGGAGTGTTTCTTCGCATTTTTTTCATTCAGTAAAGTCGTCATGCATGCTCCTGTATTGATTTAACGTTTATTTTCTCAATACAACCGACAGTTATAAATACGACCAGAAATCAATAATTATTTTTTACTTCATACCATATTAATAAATTGTAAGGTGTCCATAACTTATTGATCTACAACAGAGCTGTCGACATAGATTAAATATATATCTACATATCGAGATTAACCCACTTACATTGACATGGAATAAATTCCGCATACAGTGTACAGTGACCCTAATCACAGACCAAGTTTCTAGATCACTGCTCAATAATGTTAATATTTTTTATGGCATAAAATTTTGAGCGATTCAGCACACTTTAATTGATTTCTCAGCCCAATAAATCTTCAACAAAATGTGGTATTAAGTTCCAGCGTTTCATACAGCGAATCAAAGCTATATTAAATCTTTATGAATGTATCTGTCAAAATGTCCGTCACGAAATGAAACTGGATTTGTAATAGATGATGTTCAGCTTTCAATTTAAATTGTATTACATATGAATCTTAAAGGATACTCTAATTTAACGATATTTTTGTTTTATTTATAATAATATGCATTACTTTATTCGACTGCCTCATAGGGTGCCTCATAAAAAATTTCCAGACGTGACCCAGTGAAATACGGCAAATGTTACTTTTCACGACTGACTCATTCATGCTATATGCAATGCTATTTTTCACGACTGACCCGTGAAGTCATACGCAAAAGATTTCCCATTGTGACCCAGTAATGTATGGCGGAATAATATTCGCGGACACTACGGAGGCTATCGACCTTAATCACTTAGAGCACGAAGTATTAAGATATGAATTTAAAACGTGTTTATAAGTGTTAAATATCCGTTTTACAACACACGATCTGTCATAGGTCGTTAACGACAGATTAATGGTTCGCTTGTAGACTCAAATAGATGTACTTAACACAGATTTGTGTGGGGAGTTATCAAAATATCTGAATACCAAGTAGAATAGAGGTAAATGTTATAAAAAGGAAACATATAAACAGATTGATCTAACAAAGCTTCTATTTCACGGTAATTTTGATCAGCTGTGAACTGGTTCAGTCGATAGATGACGTCTGAAGGCAGTTTAATACATTATTAACATAAGGATGACGTCACCAATTTGACAGCAGTTCCATTACAGCAATCCAGGTGATAAAATGATGATTTATGAATTCCCCGCGCAGCGTATCTCATCGGCATAGTGAGTAGTGCTAATGCATTAATTAACTGACATTTAGTCTACATACGACCAAACAACTAATAATCAAATCATCGACGAAGATGTATGACTATGAGTTCTAGAAGTATTTACTTAATACTGAAATATTATGTAGGTACATATAAATTACTATAATTTTTAATGAAAATTTAATCAATACAGTTTAATATAGAACACCACTTATAATAAACAACATCTGAAATGTTTTTATAATTATAATATTTTCACATCTTCGAGTACCAGCACTTTTATCGGGAGAACCGATTCATTCGAGAACCAATACAAGATCGCGGCCAAATGCTCGCTAATGAAATAACAAAAAACATAACACGTTACGACACAGGGCAACGATCATCAAATCGCAACTACGACTCGTATAGAGTCGTCAATAGTAAACACGGCGTACGTCAGACTACCGTTGTCGAAACCTGTCCCCAAGGTAAACGATTTTGGACTGTTAACACAGTTATCGTTTGGGCGCTAGCGGTTCCTATGCAAACATTTATCACAGTCAATAAATGTGCCTGTTGCCGTCGATACGTGTAGTCTAAATGGTACTGAAATGTATAAGGTAAGTACTGGTATGTATGTATGAAGTACGGGGCAGAGGTAAAATTTGATTAGATTATGGACCGGTTTAAAGATAGCTTTTTTCGAGATGTTTCGATTGGTTTCAGACTTATAAGATATTTTTTTCATTAATTACCGCCGATCGTAGTGAGATCGTTGCGGTCTTTGCCAGTATCCGATATCATAATTGAATAATATTTATGAACACCCACAAAACGCTTCATAGTAAAAAAACAAACATTATTTGGTTTATTGCATTAAAGCATAAAATAACGTAACATCACGCCTATAATCTTCGAAGGGGTAGGCAGAGGAGTGAAGTACACTCCCACTAATGCATTAAAAATGGTATTTATATGTATATAGCCGGAGTTTTTTTATAAGATCACCGAATACATAGTAATATGTGTTGCTAGAACAGACATACATCCTTTAGTTTATTTCGAAGCGCTAATTGCATATCAGTATAGTACAAAAGTACATTACTAACATAAATTACGAAAAGCTGTGTTAAATAGGCAGTTGTTTTTTATATAGATAACCGGTAATATGAAGAAAAGGTCAGTTCTTATTTCGAGAGTTAAAGGGTCATTCTAGCACCGACATGAATAACAATATCGCGTTTCAAATGCATTGCGATAACTCAATGCATCACGGATTAACATAAAACAAAGAAGCTACAAAACTTATCAAAATAATATCTAGGAGCAATTTATAGCCGGCCATCTGATCCTACCTAGCACAGCCTGTGCTATGGCAGTCAGGCAGATATTTGAGAAGACTCGGAGACGCAGTTTCTTTAATCAGACCCTGGGGTGTCTCATGAGTAATGTCGGTTTACGTGGATAAAATTATTGTAACCATACTTCGTACATTAAGTTTAAAACAAAGGAAGGGTTTTGAGTAAGGACTGAAAAAAATTACTGGTCGTTGAATCAAAACAGTAGAATACAATGGCCTATACTTCGAACCTAAATGAATACTTTTTATAGAGAAATAGCCAAAATTGATACTGAAAATCGACATTATTTACGAGACACCGTTATAGATATTCACTAAAATTTTATTACTAAAACAATTAACGATCACGTTAAGTTCATAGATGCATATATAGAGTTACTGTCGAGAACTCGGGCAATATTGGATAACGTAAATGTTGATTTTGAACAGAAAATATTTTTATATTACTTAAATTAAAATATATATATATAGCGCCACAACTGATATACACGCAAACATTTCCTTAATCCCTTTTCAAAAATGTTATAAAAAAGATCCGATAATGACAACACACGTGCAACACTGCAACTCGAAATTTCAAACCTTCAGAGTAAGATATTATCAATTATATACCTAAGAGCGCTTGCTTCACTGTCAGCGAATTCAAAAACAAACAAATGCATAATCACAACTGGATGGACAATGGCAACACAGTTAAAAATATAATTAATTCGTACCCATTGTTGTTTCGTTTGCGAATATTACGCGAGATAATTTTAAAGGTGATATGAGCAATATAACCCCTGAGATTGTAATAACAGTGCTAAGTGACATGGCGTAAAATAATGTATATCGCATCAACACGAGGGTTATTTTTCAAATTTGATTTCAACTACGATTACATTGATAACTTTAAATGTGGTTCTAACTTTATATCAGATTCTAACTTTATATCTGGTGCTAACTTTATATCCGGTCTAACTTTATATCTCATTCCAAACATAAACCCGACTCTAACAGATGTATCCAACTTCCTTAGAAGGTTGTATGATAAGCCGAATTTTAACTTAAAACTTTATTTTTACAGAGGTATTAAGCTACCGTAACAGGTTTTTATGTAGCGGTGTAAAATTGGCTACTCAATACAAGCTAAAATCTTACCTTAAACAAAGAGTTATGTATGTACCTGTTTCATGCGTCGTGAGCGAAGAGACGCGGAGTTTATAAAGAGACCATTACTATAATTATCTTTGTTTTATTACCTTTTACATATACTCGTTGCATTGCCAAGCCTAAAGTAAATATAATGTAACAAAAAAAAATTTGCCGGCCTATGGCTGCGTCAGGATTCAAACCCAGGACCTCGCGAATTGGGTGGGTTAATTTTAAACCATTAGGCTGTCACATATTTTATACACATTTATTCTTCGAATCGGGCATCATAGTATATTCATACTAGCTTCATATGTATTTGTTTCTGTACTAATAAGTGCTTTAGCTCGTTGATCTAGTGGTTGCAAGCGCGACTGCTGAGCAAAACGTCCTGTGTCTCCGACTCGCTACTAGAATTTCTAAATTAAAACTCCTATAATACCCAACCCGGGATTTCAACCCAGGACCTGCCGATCGACAGACGCGCTTGCCTCGACCAACGAGGATGTTGGTTGATCTACCAACATTGATATACATACTTTGATTCAAGCAAAACTTGGGCTGCTAGTTGTATACCTACGTGTCGGTGTGGTTAAACCTGACACGGATTAATTTTATTTACATTTATCGCATATAATTACGACGTTTGGCATTGTTAAATTATAATTACATCGCTGTTATAGACTAAAATAATACAACATTTTACAGTTCTCTCTTTGGGATAATATAATACCACAAGACATAACGTGGGACTGAATTAATATAACTATGAGAAAAAAGCTTTCGACATTTAATGTCAGGAACTAGATATCAAGGTCGGTTATACACCTTGCGCTGGTTCTCAAAGTGTAGATATTTCGAAATTTTATATTTACTTACTGAAAAAATTAAGTAAAGCTGAATTTATAAAGTGAAAAAGAGTGTTCTTTTAAACAAATGCATTCTCACATCTTTTACGTTTTAACATAATTTAGTGTTAATATTATATCCTCATGAAAGGTGCCTTACAGATGAAAGATAAAGTAATAGTAAATACATTAGTCGTAAATGTAGAATTCTGCATCGTTAATAAACTCAAGTTTAGGATTTTTTCTGTACTCATAAAATATTAAAGATATAATTTGAAAATATCCTTAGTACATATAATATATCTGTACGGCTGGTCTCCTATAAAGCTGTGTTCACATATGGTAACACTTTCAATGTATACCGTGTTGTATAGGTACCATCGTCACAGTGCGCTTAACATATGTACATATGTAAGTAACAAATCATAGGGAGAAGTGGAGATTTTATTATAAATAGTATTTTGAATTAAGCAGTAACATTATCTTATTTCGGGTAACAGTGACAGTTCTCTGAAGCAGATCAAGTATGCCCACACGCAGTGTTTAGCATGGCGGACTCTGACTATGATTACTCAATATTTCTCGTTATGTGAGACAGTGGTACTATAGAAGCGTCGATAATCATTATGATAATGATGATAAGTGTATTTTTACTTTGAATTATACTCATATAACTGATATGAGTACGATTAAGTAGGTATATCAAAATGCAACATTTTTACCCTGGACTTTTTATTTGTTGAATAAGATTATTATTTATACCGATATTCTTCTTAAAATAATAGTACATTATCTAAGTGTGACAAGTGACTAACGCTTCGCCGGTCGTCAATGCCCATAAACCGCATGACCCCTCAACATCGGATTGACCGAGCGGCTTTTTACGTGACATGAAAAGAAATCGTGACATACTTCGCACTTTGCAAAATATTATATATCCGAATGACTCAGTGTCACTAATTGGAATGAGCTTTCTCGCGATATTTCCGTCCGACCGGATTTCTTACGGATCAACATCGATTGGTCAGAACAGCAACCTGCTGTGAATCATGAGTTTTGACAGGGTATTGAGATACTTGATTATATATGTGGGTTAAATTTTAAAATAAAATATTTATAATTAATCTACATGATGTATTAAATCGTTAATGACAAGTCCCATCCGCTCCAAAAGCTCTAACATATCTCACTAACTATATAGTTTGTATGAAACAGTTTTTAAAAGTAGAGCACTTACAATGTTAGTTATCTTAAGTAGTATTAGCGTATTAAAGCCAGGTAGGTAGCGTATTAAAGCCAGGAACAAGAAAAAAAATTATATGCGGCTTACAACTTAAAGTAGCT
>DWME01001575.1:0-24142 GCA_018244795.1 Parelbella ahira ahira
CTTTCTAGCCGAGCGTGCTACATCCTAGGCTGCGTCTCGCTTTCCATCAGGTGGGATTGCAGCCAAACACAAGCCTATTTCTACTTTAAAAAAGAAAAAAAAAATCACGTCGATAATATGTCCATTTATGGAACATAGGGCGAATATTGATTTATTGTTCGGTGCTCATGTTGGATATTTTACGTAATTTTATTCCCCTCGAAAGATATAGTAGATATTCAAGCCTAAAGATAAAAATGACGAACTTGTGCCGTATCAACTTTCATCTCTTTTCGAGATAGTTCGATTAGTTTCGGACCTATGCGACCTTTAGCTTCCGGCCATCGCAGAGGCGTCGTAAGACGGTGATTTATTTGTGAATATAGATACTCCCGGATCTTTTAATAGAAAGAGATAATGGTAATATGCATGATGTTATGACTTAGGTACCAGCCTGCCTCGATGTTCACTATCTGCTGAAACGTGAGAGTGTACTACATTCCTCTGCTCAGCCCTTCGGGGATTACAGGCGTGATGTTCGTTTCTAAAACATTTGAATTTCGTACCGAGACTTGGAATTTATTGTATAAATGTTAAACATGAAATGCGTAACTATTGAAAGAACTGTGATTATTCAAGATAGTAGATGTGTTATTATCAGTAGCGTTTGCTCAGCGCGATAAATGCGTCTTATTCTTAGATGGCAGATATGAATAAGCTCCCAATTGAATAAGATTACAAATACGGTTAAATGTTTGCCACATAGGTACATAATAAGGGAATAATTTTCAGGAAAACATAAAACGTAACATCACGCTACTTCATCAGTAACGTTTATAAATCATATTTTTGGTTCTATCACCATTATTACCAGCCTGTATTATTTCACTGCTGGATGTAGGCCTCTCCCAGGGTGTGCCACAGGATTGGGTTTCCCACTATTTTTCAATGTAGTAATTAAATATTTATAAGTAGGTAAATAAAACATTATGTTAAGATATTGTAATTTATGATCGTAATAGATTTCAGAATGTTAAAGGAGAGTTGCAATGTACTCCCATAAATTTAATATAGAGTACTTTAAATAATTGTGTACATTACATTGACTGCCTCGTTGGTCGAGTGAGATTGCAAGCGCAACTGTCGATCGGGAGGTCCTCGGTTCAAATATCACTGTATTCCACCGGGTACTATTGGAATTTAGAATTTCTAGTTTAGAATTTCTAGTTCTAGAATTTCTAGAACTCGGAGTCTGGATCTGTGCCCGGTGTATGGCAGTAGGCTCACCACCTATTTCATGGGACGCAGACGTAAATGGTAAAACGTTGGAGTGTACTACACTCCGCTGCCTACCTCTTCGGGGATTATAGACCTGATGTTACGTACGTCTACAATTCCACATTATACACAGTGAACGATTCAAACGATAGAACATGTCTCTACATACAGCGGATGTATTTTAATGATTGTAATTGAATGCTTTCTTACTGAGAAGCAAATTGTTTCATAACTATACATACATATATCAGTAGATGCAATACGTACTCTCGTTAATATCAATTATTAGATGCTAAGATATAACTACAATAGTAGTAGAATAATACTGATTACTGACTGATGATATGTAATTAAGAATAATTGCTTATGCAACCACGCATTCTCTATACTTATGAAATAAATCACAAGCTGAATGGGAGATACGTTGTAAAGGTCCTTTCAAATAGGCCGGCTAGGAGAACCGAGCGGATTTCCATCGTATTAAAAACTAAATTTAATCAAGTCTTAACGAAACATTACACCTATAATCCTCGAACTGATAAGCAGCGAAGTCACTCCAACGTTTTTCAGTTACGTTTAGGTCTAACGAATAGGGGCTAAGCCTGTTGTCAATATTACAATATTATATACAAACGTAATTCCGATCAACCTTATCATCATATTCATCATTGATGGAAGTATGAAACAAAGTGTGATTTGGTGTTAATCGCCCAGAGATGTCAGTCTGTTTAGGAAAAACGTCGTTTCGTTACGTTCGATATGAATAATGTAACAATCGCGCGCGCGTCTGTTACAGTCATGGCGCTGATAAAACTTATCTCGATCTGAATAATTTAGTTTCACATTATTTCTCACATGAAATTGCACGAACAGCGACGATAACAGGCGCAGGACATTTTACGGTAATCGCAAGACAAACAGCTGACAAGGTTGATCGTTCGTGACGCGACCGCCATGAAACTGATTTTCTTGAACACAAAGCGTGTCGTACAGTTGTGCCGGTGCCAGCCCGTGAACGTTCAGTCGCTGTTTATACACGTCTAACAACGCACTCCACAGATACGTTGGGACTGGTAAAAGTAATTAGTGAAAATTGGTGTTTGTGATGTGCTTTTCACCTATAACAATTTGTTTAGTTTGTGCGCGTTTCCACAAACGATGCGAGTGTCCGCGTCTCGTTCTGGAGGTCGTTCCCGATCAGTTTGCGATTTGTTTTCTACATCAGTGTGTGTTAATTTATTATCGGGTTTACAGATGTGAGTTGGAATAGTTTTGTTCTTAACAGCGACGCCGTCTGTCGAACCATGATCAGAAAGCCTCTTGACCTCAAATGAGATGATATTAATTTTCTTCTGTTATTACGCAGATTTCAACTCGCATTCAAAAATTTCGTCACGTGCTCGGACCAGTTGTTACGCTAACGATCGTGATAATGGCTCTTGCAGACTGAAATCTGATAAAATTAGAAAACACTTCAGAATTGAATATGTCTAAACATTTCTTTGAATTAAGAACTATTGAGAGTTATTCAGATATACTATTTCGATTTTTTAAATAAATCTTGCACATACTACAAAACAGCCTAACAAAGAACCTAAAATATTCTCATCTTAAAAATCATGTAGAAATTTATTCTAAAAACTTATAATACGACTATTAATATGAACACATAGTATTTGTTTATTGTGATATGTATAGTGAACTACATGCAATGTAACAATAGTTTGTTATATATTTCGCGATGATTCAATAATATTGATAAAAGAGCAGAGAGAGAAGAGCAATCATCAGTCTGACTAGATTGCGTTCCTCGAATAGTTAGATGCAATTGTATAGAAAGACTAATAGTAAATATTTTGCTGAATTGAATCCAAATAAGTAAAGTATATCTATGTACAAATGTGTAAAATAACTCGTTACTAAGTACAATCGAAGATCCTCGGATCTTACTCTAACACACTTTGTTGATTACTTTAGCTATCTGCAGAAATGTGTATTGTACTGGAGACAAGAGAATCGTGTCATTATGATCATCATCATAATCGGCCTATTTCAGTCCACTGCTGAACATAAGCCTCTCCCAATGAGCGCCATTGCGCCCTGTCCTGGACTTGCCGCATCCAGCATCTGCCTGCCTTTCGCAGATTTTTTGTAGTATTCGTTTGTTATGTTCAACATTTTAAATAATGAAATTGCATGTCAGATATCTTTATTTCACATGAACAATGTTTACTCTTGCTGTTCATTTGCGTCTATTTCGTTCAACAAAAACTTGAACTCGTTTTCACTGTTGACAAGCGAACTATCTATTAAAGATTTCAACGTTTTACGGTGAAAGATTTCGTGAGTGAATTTGACCAGTAACGCCGCTGGCGGTGACACATCAGTTTGTTGGAAATGGTTTGTAATTTATAGGTCTTTGACTCGATTTGCGCGAATGGTGGGCGGTTGGCAGTGTTCCCCTCTCAAAATAACGCATCGCGCCCTCGTCGCGAGATACCATTACTTTTGATGTCTGATATCGAACTAAATTCAGTATCGAATCGTTGAAAACCACATGTGAATACTGAATAGGTAAATACTTAATTGTTTATTTGTTACTATTACTTTTAGATTCATCATCATCGTTATCAGCCTTTAACTGTCAACAGCTGGACATAGGCCTCCCCTAATCGGCGCCATTCCTTTCGGCCCTGGGCCTTCCGACTTTTAGCTTGGTGAAATTAAAATATTTATTTCGTATTTAAATGATTTGTAATTTTGAGTTATATTGGGCTTTACTAACTTGAAATTCCCAGCAGGACCTCGGGTTTTTATGTCTGGATATGTATATAGGCTCAACCCAGATTCTGTGACATGTATAACATAACTGACTAAACGTGGGAATAAACTTCTCTGTCTACCCCTTCAGGGAAAAACAGGCGTGCTATTGAGTACAACTTTTAGTCTAAAGCCATGAAAAGACAATTATCTCACTATGTATTTCAGTAATTGACAGATCTGTTGGTCCAGTGGCTAACGTTGGCTGACGTTGAAAGATAATCGGAGTTTGTATGTTCGATTTCCATCTAGGACAAATACTTGTGTTACGAGCACGGCGATTTGTTCTGTGTGTGGGTGTAACGTTATCTATATAGCTATGTTAACTAATATGTACATTTATAAGCCGTCGGGTTACCATGGTACTGACCCTGAATATTTACGAACCAAATTGCTGTGTTTGAATGTTTCCCAAGATTCTAATGTTAGTTTTAACGCCATGGTATGAATTCAATAAGAAATTTGCATTTTAATTTTTTTAATATGTAGACGTCTAAAAAATAATTTTGTAAGAACAAAAGAAAATGTTATTCATGAGTTTTAAAGCTTTGATAGCAACTTGTTGGTACAGCATCTCTTTATTGTTCTTTTCTCCTAGTAATTAGTACTATGTTTTTAATATCTTATTTCTTAGCATCATGCGCATTGGATTTTTCACTTTTGTATATATCATTTGTAGCTGAATGTTACACGAATACGACCCCAATGTTTGTTTTGTACCTTATTCAAACTTTTCATAGTCCAATGAGTCTGGCTCCCTCACGTTCGCCTCTTTGAACGTTTCTCCCCTCCCGCTACTAGGTCAAGGTAGCTGTTTCTCCAATGTGCTTCGCTGTTCTAAAAAAATATTCTATAACATCACCTCTCGTATGTCATATTATGTTATATTTTTTAGAATGCTTATTTCATTCGGTTATTTTGTATTTGTAATTTTCAATGGCAATTTGGAATAAAACTAGCTTTTCATTATCTGTTTTTTATCGAGTATCACAAATCATACTATTTTTTATGTGCTTTTTCACTGTTCGATATTCAACATATTTAATATTTTCTCGAAGCATTAATAATGACGAGTAAATACAGAACTTGTGCAGAATTATTACTAAGCATTAAAAGAAATCAAAGATTTCCATTTCCCGCATTTTATTATAAAATGTATATTTCACCGGAAACAAGATACTGACTGATATAATTTTCACTGAATATAAAAATATTTGGGACTCAGCGTCGTATTTTCGAATAAGATTTGTTTTTGTGTCGTCTTCGTTTTTCAATTATTTAAAAGCTATTGAACGTGTTATTTATTGGTTGCGAAAATGTGAATTTATTGTTATTGATATAATTTTTGGGACGTCCCGGCTTTGATATCCGCCGACGCGTTCGTGTGTTTTAATTTGCCGATTCTATAAATATGTAGTTACGTATTCAGCTTCCGTCCAGAGTATATTAATGAAGCGTTTTTTTATAACGTGCGGCTATATTTAAGGAAAGGTCACTCTCGGAGACCAATAACACTTTTGTTTACTCAGCGTAGTCCGCATGTCGTTGCCACGTGAAAGGTTCATTGTCTGAAATTTTAGTTGTTTCTTGTACATTTTATTGAAATTTTTGCATTGTTTCTAACAGTCTACGTGTCTCCATAAAATTTTGTTCTAAAGCATACACAAATATGGTTGATGTAGTAACGTTTGTGTTCCTTAGTCATATTTGCAAGTGATGACTGAAATATTTTAGGTATGTCTTGTGCATTTAAGATTTTTCTTAAGAGTTAGGTGTCATCTGTGGTTAATCATTATAAACTCAGTCTTGTTTGTAATAGTCTAGTCTTGGTTACGTTTGTATACACTACTAGACATCTGGTAGTTGACAAGGTAATTTCGTGTTCCTTATTAAGTTCATATCTGGTGACAAATACAGCAGTAACTAATCGTGTGAACTAACCGTTGAGAAATTTTGAGGACAGTCATTCGTTCTTCGTTACTAACGTAGTTTGTACTAGTGACGGGGTGAGGGCAAAACATTCAGAATATGCGTATGTGATTCAGCAACATTCTTGGCTGATTTATTTTCGTAAGCCAAGTACGCGTGGTGGCGGCGTGTTTGGACAATGTCAGCTGTCATCAATATAGTGTTCACTAGTTTCGATGTAATCAATCACGGTTTATCTAGACTATCAACAGCTGTAATTTGCTTATCGTGTAATGGATCTGATATTGCGCGCTCACATCCTGGAAGAGGCACTCGCATCGTTTGATTCCACCTAAGTTACCGCTCGAATTTCTCTTCGATAAATTGCATATCGTGTGTTTTTTACTTTCAAACTGTAGTTAAACGTAAACAAATGGAATTGACAAAGAGTGTTCCTTATATGAAGTTGTGTAGATAAAAATTATGTCGATCCGAGGCGTTCCGGACGGGTCGCGGTCACCCCGAATATTGACGGATTCATTCTTCGATGATGAAGGTGAGTGTAACTACAATTAAAAACTTCTTTTCCTCTCTTCTTGATTAACATCTAACAGAAGTCAGTGCAGGTCATTGACTATCCAATCACATGATCTTTATTAAACTGTGGCTTCAAAACAGACTCAGGCGTTAAGCTGACAGTATTAAATTGACAAACTTTTGTTTTATTGTATCTCATTGGCACAACAATATAACCTGTAGATACTGTTTTAGAAGTAGAACTTTCGCAGATCAGCCTTCTAAAGAACCAGCTATCACACTTGCAAAGTATAGAGAAGTTATATTCTCACATTCGCTGAGTAGAGAGCAATTATTTGAGTTATTTAACAGTATTACGCGTACGTTTAAACTCCATGTAGGTGAGTCATTCTCGCGAAAATTTTCCTTCAACTGTTTAGACGTGGTTACGCTTTGTAACTAGCTGTAACCGGTCCATGGTTTAGTATGTAATTATTAAGTAGATTAATTTGAGATTTTTTTTAATGTAAATGGTTTTGTGATAAATAAATAATATTATCAATTAAATCTTGATATGTATTGTAAACAATATTTGTTGATATTTCAAAATATTAGGAGCCTTCTGACTATAACAAGCGAATTAAGTCTTATCTTAAAATTAAATTGTATGTGGGTAGTTAGTATTAAAAAAAATATTACGAGAACTTAAATGTTATCAACAATATTTTCGAAGAAGCAACGAAAAATTTGAAACTCTACATAAAGAAATGTCCTGTATCAGAGGGTTTAATATTTATGAATTGGATATGAAAGTTACGTTCTGAAAAAAAAATTTCATAAATAACGAAAAGAGACAAAAATAATTCCTTCGAGCCGGATTTGAACCAGCGACCTATGGATTACAACGATTATTCCTCTACAGTCCACCGCTCTACCAACTGAGCTATCGAAGGTACGAGAAAATGTACGAAATTTTATAATTTAAAGCTAAACAACTTGTTTTTACTAATTAATTTATTAAACAGTTATAATTAAAACTGTAACTCATTAGTAACCACTTGAGAACTTTAACGTGTAACGCAATAATTGTTTCATTTCTGACTACTACTAAATAATGTACGCAGTTTTTGGATATTATTATTAGGTATCATCACGGCACTAACAAGTCTTCGAAATCGGCCTACGTTATAAAGATAAAGAAAGTCATTTATGTAGTAGAAGTACTAGATCTGTGAGGTTAGTCACAATATTTGCCACTCGGTGCTCTCTGACCACACCATGAGCGGTAAACTTAGAACTTATGTGAGTGTTTCTGGTACCTTGTGTTATCAACACACATACAAGATCGTCATAATCATGATCGCTCTGTATAAATGAATTTAATATCATTTTGCGTTCTATATTAGACGACTTTATTCTGTTATTACGACGCTGTTTTTACCCCTGCAGGTATTGCTTCAATTTTTCGTACATTTGTAAGAGACGGTGTGTATAAGGTATTCAGTAGAGCTGCTTGCCTGATATTAATATTGGCACACAATTCTCGCTTTTGCAACAGCGGCACCGCGCTCGCTACCGGAGCCCTAAGTTATGCAGCAACCATAGAACTAGGAATCTCTTCTTGTAGATGAAGTAAATGTTAGCGCTCTACAATCAATATTAGGTACATCTATTCTTCCATTATTGGCACGGGGATGCTAATTATACATAATTGTTTTGTAATATAGACTTAAAAACAGACTTAGCTCAAGTGATGTGGAGACTTAACTGTAGAACGAAGATATTTGTGGTAAACAAAACGTTTATTAAGTTTCATATATCGCCAAAAAGATTAAGTTCAGGAACCGATTGCCTTTGCACTTCTGCCTACCACACTGATTTATACCTAAATATACCTATTATATCCTACATTTTATATTGATATTATTATTTTCTATCCCTACTTATTATATTGACTGCCTCGTTGGTCGAGGGGTTGCAAGCGCGACAGCCGATCGGGAGGTCCTGGGTTCAAATCCCAGGTCGGGTACTACTGAATTTTTTTAATTTAGAATTTCTAGCAGTGACTTGGAGTCTGGATCAGTATCCGGCGTATTACAATAGGATCACCACCTATTCCATGGGACTTAAACGTAACTGGTGAAACGTGGGTGTGTACTACACCCCTCTGCCTACCGCTTCGGGGATTACAGGCGTAATGTTACGTTCACGTTATTATATTGATATTGACTACAAGAAACGGGCAATTATATAACTCACAAATAATTGACTAAATTAATTACAGGCAATGATTTCTTCTCTGTATTATAAAGAAAAAAGACACTAATATTCCTGCGTTAACTTATCCTGGGATAAATAAATACTCATTTTGACAAAGACTTACAGATACAAAAATTTATTAACATTTATATTAATCTGTGCTTAGTTACAGACAAACATAACTTTTTGTAGATATATCAATAGCATAATTTGTTGTGTTCTCATATCCAAAAACATTATATACGTATCCGTCCATGTCGTAATATGTATCCAAAAATTATACACTGATGGGTACAATTGATTTAATAATAAAGATAATTTTTTTAAACAATAGTAAAATTACAGCAAACTAGGTTGTTTTTATGTCATAAGTTTGTAAATTTAACAAAGCACAAGCATATACAGCACGTCCTAATGATTAAAATACATCGAATATTTAAAACGGTTACTAAGTCAAATCATCCAAATTCGTAGGAGATTTTAACAAAAGCAAAATTTGAAGTTAATCGTCAACAAAACGCTTGAAATTTTCAAACAATATCGCAGCAAGTACGAACATTTGTTATGCATTTTGTTTACATTTGTTGAACCGGACAACGTGGAACGCCGCACACCGCACGAGGCAACTGGGATTGGTGTGGCAACTGGCAACCAAGTTGAAGTTCTCGGGTGTGTCACAGCAGACACTAGACAGTTAGTCCGCGAACGGCAGCCGAATCGACTTGACGGCCGGCAGTGAACTGAGGCAATCGCGTCGCGTGGCATGTTAAATTCCGAACGTACTGTATATAAATTTTTTTTAAACGACAATCGACACTGTGACGCGGAATCTCACTCCAATTACCAGTGTTTTCTAAATAAATCGGTTTAACCTCTATGAGCTTACAATATACTAATGTTTCGATGTAATGATACTTAACAGCTGTTTCGTGTGTTTAAGATGCGATGTCCATACATTTGTAATATTATGTACTTATGTCTATATTATATCCTGTTACAGTGATTGTAGGTGTTATTACTAATGGTTAATGCATTTGTAAGTTCCTCTGTACTGGTGTTATTCGTATAAGGTAGAATTGCAACATACATAACAATAGTGTCAATATTTTTTTATCAATTTTAATTGAACAAAACCGTTTTTAGAATGTGTAAACGCGTAATAAATAAATTAATGACAATTTTGTTGAATAGTATGAAAATAGTTTTTTTTTGCTATTGTAAAAAATTTGCGGCTGATAAATAAAAATATAAAAAAAATTGACAATAGAGTATTAACTGAACATAGAATAGGTAAAATTTAAAAATAGAACTCAGCTACACTTAACACCGTTCGTGTTTGTGATCTGTGGGGCAGTCTACGATGTGACCTCTTATCAAACTTAACCCTGTGGCGTTGGAATAACAAAATACTGCGTCATATGTATAACACGAAATTAGCACGATCTGTTTTAAAATTAAGTTCGCAATACCTTTTGTAATGATTCAATTTTCGCGTTATCGCACGTTTCATTTCATTAAGTAATTATACGATAATTTCATTATTATTATTGATGATGTTCACAGTAGTTATTTTCAATTTTGAAATGTGGCTCGATTGTGACCATAGGTATCTAGATATTAATATTAAATTGAAATTATAAAACTATGTTCTGAGTAACGGAACGAATTCACCATGTTTTGTGTTTCCAGTTATTAATGCTGTTATTTAATTCGTGTTGGAAAGTTGAAAGAGAACGTAGCTATGAAAGTGTGAATTTTTAATAGAAAAATCACCTTTTTTACCCGTGTTAATAATTGTTTTTGGAAGTTTACGAATAATTTATATTCTTATACGTGTTGTTGATAAATATAGATCTCTTATCACACTGGGAGTATGGTAGGCTATTTTGTTAAGAGATAAAATATAAGGGAATAGTGAAAATAATTTTTATGTTACTATGTAACTGATTCGATAAGTATTGAATATGGACTTAAGAAACTATAGTCATTAGTCTATGGCCAGCCAGAGCTACTACAGAAAAGCTTAAATAATAAAAATGTTTTGGCGTAGATAAACAAACTGACACTTCGCTATTCAAGGCACACGGCAAGCAATTGTAATGCAGAATATGGCCCAATAAATTGTGAGACGTAAGGTGCGGTAAGGCGGCCCCCGATCGTACGATAATATCAAGGCTGGTGAACCTATCAACATATTATCCTGGCGGATAGATAAACAGTACCTTACAATTACTTAACAATCACAACATATATGTATAGGGAGTTGGCTGATGATGATGGTGATATATAGGTCGTCACAGGTAGAGCTAGGAATATATTATGTAACAATATATTTTCTACAGGACCGCATGCCTGTATAGACTCGTAAATGATACATATCTTGATACATCTTTTGTGTATGTGGGTATGTATATATATGTATACCGCATGCTGATATATCTTAGTATGGCTACAGAAAGTCCGAACACATTTCGAGATATTCACGACCCTCAGTAGAGATTCACGACGCTAAGTGAGAGATTTCGCTATAGAAAGAATTACTATATTGCACACATAATGACCGCAAATATATAGATTATAGCATAGCTACTGTACCTATTTGGTATTTCGCTATAGTGAAAGACATTGGAGTAGAATATGTTAATAATAAGATGTTATAGCTTCGTCTGTAAGGACTTTTAAGCTCTTATTTAATTGCGAGTTTTTTCTTTGACATAGTGTTACTTAGATAGGTGAGATAGAGGTGAAATCGTTCTAAATTTGTATCCAATGTCAAACGGTTGTAATTGAGGTCAATGACGTCAGGTAAAGCGCACTACTACCCTTAAGGAGTAAGGCGGAGTGACTCATTACTTGTGTCACAGAGATAAGTAACGTGCCAGAGTTAGATTAAATGTTTGCAAATAGAACACGGTAAAGTGCTCTATAACAACTGAATTTTGTCTATATAAACTGAGTTATAACCATTAATAAAATACACCCGCGTTCATTGATTAGTCCGTTTCAAACATGTATTTTGCGTTCCAAAAATAATGCTAAATGGCACGTGATTTTAGAAACATTTTCTGATAGTTAAATTAAAATGCGACGTAAACGTAGGTAAATTTATCTTAATTTTTGGTGACAGCAAATTAAAATGTCAGTCCCACTAAAATTGGTAGATATAACTAGTTCTCTTGAATGTTACCCCAGAAAAAGAGACAAAAATTTTAAAAATGGTTTCTTGGGCGCTACTAACATAAAAACAACTTAACATAACGTAAAGACGATGTTATTTTAAAATTACGAAAATAAATCAATTTTATTTCTATAGATATAGAGTAAAAGAAGAAGATTCCAAAAGTCACAGTGTTACGTGTTGATGGTTTCCTTACAGCTGATAAAGCATCAGTAAAAGTGTCTTAGGTTGTTTTCGGAGATGTCAGTAGTTGATCAGCGAGCAGTGCACAGTCAAGTGTTGTGATTTTCAGCGGTTTTGCTACGATGTATAGCTTTGACAAGGACCTGTGGCACGTCCGCGCGCGCCAGCCTTCCGAGACGCAGGAGGATAAGAACAATGTAGAACGTAATTACTTTTTTATATATACATTTGCATTACACATTTTTGTATTCTTCAATAAAGTTGCGAATCGCATTGGCAACTTGCCTACTTACTGGAAAATGCCCACTTACTATCAGGTGGCAGTTTTCCCAGTTTGCAGGTTTAATTAATAAATGAATAGATGCGTTTTTTTTGTCACGTTTATTAATTATTGGGTCATGCGCCCTATCATTAGGGTCAACCGCATTTGTAACAGTAACATCTACTACCTAAGTTTAGTCGTATTTTAATTTATAGGAACGTGTTCTAATGTTCGTAATCAGCATTGCATGAGGGTTTTTTAAACTTTTTTGTATCAAAAATATTGTATAGAAGCTTACTACTGAAATAAAACATGAATAATAATGAAAATGTCTTATGTATTTCAACATTTGTGTTCAAGATAAGCCTATTCACAATTCCGTTTAAGAATTTCCTCGTTATATTTTTCTATTTCGATTCAGCTATAGAAATGATAATTATAAACTTTTTAATTTATTAGATTAGGATAGATTCTTTTTCTTCTTTAAGCAGCCGCCATTTTGAACCATATTTATTAGATACAATCTTTTATTTCAATCGAAACTGTTTCTTTTGATCACAAGATTTTTCTTGACCCGTCTCAAACAGATTTCAATCTTTTTGTCTAATCTACCTATAGTTTCCAATTCGAGAAAAGAAAATTTGTTTCGTGTAATTCAATATCTTTAAGTAGCGCGCGAAATCCTAAATCCTAAAATACTAAGCCTGTCCAAAGAAATACGCCTAAAAACTGACTACTTTACCCATAACATTAATAAAAGAAATATAACTAAATGTGATTTTCTGGTGAATAATCCTGTTACCTACCGAATATTACAATTTTCTGAAGATTAATTACATAATAAAATAGACGGATTCGTCCATAAACCCCAGAGTTATTAGAACTTGTTGCAGTGTCGGCCCATTATGACTGAAGAATGGCGTTGTTTATGGCCAGAAGGAGCTAGTTGGCGGCAAGGATTATTATTCGCATTGGAAGGCTCTGGCACATTCCCAATTTGCGAGGTTCAGACGCAATGCGTATTGTGTCTGGCACACTGCGTAAAAATAAAATGCCTACTTGTTTTAAGTTTCTATTACTTTATAAAAGTGAATCAGATCTTTCTTTATTTTGCGCGATTTCAGAACGCAAACGATCTATAAAGTTAAGGAACGCCGGGTGTGGTCAGTTTTTGGGTCGGTGACCGCTCGCAGTAAATCCTCTTAGAAGTTTCGTGTTTCAAAACGCTACTAAAGTAAATGATTTTGTTGTCTGTCGATTTGTATCCATCGTTTTTAATTAAATATAGACGGATGTTTTTAGACATTTGTCTAAACTTATCTAGATTTTCTAATAGTTAATGAGTTTCTCTAGCGATTCATTGGAACATTCTACAGTTGCGAATAAGGACTCAAGTCTAATAAAATCCTTAATTCATTCTCATATTAATGGTTACCTAATTAATTTTAGCTTCGTTCATTATTTAATTTCTATAAAACATTATATTTACAATTTCTTGCTTGATTAAAAAACGATTCTAATTAAACACGTTTTCTTTATCCGTCATATTTCGTGTGACGATAGTCCATATAATTTAATTACTTTCGAATTTAGATTTATTTTCCCATTACTTTTAGACGAATTTGACGAAACTACAAAGAAATATTTGCGATCCCAAATCTAGGTTTATCTTCTTTCGCATTTAGAACAGAAGCAATGCAATTGGTGCAGTTCGGGGGTGTACATTTAGTCGCTGCAATCGATCGTAATGACCAGCGCCCTCTGCCGTCCCTTTGTAAACAAACTTCGTTTATTGACGGGTCTGCTGGCCTAGTACATAGTGGACCTAACTCGTTATCGGTTCCATTCACCCTCAGAACATGGATTTTTGTGATGAGTACGGGTGTAAAAGATCTAAATATACATGAATTATTTAGAATAATTATTATGTAGTTTGTCAGCTCTCTGATAATGTAATAATGGGTCATGTTTGTAGTAACGTCTGCCTTGTTGGTCGAGTGGTTGCAAACGCGACTACCGATCGAGAGGCCCTGGGTTCAAATCTCGGGTCCGGTTTTATTGGATTTTTCTATTTTACAATTTCTGGTAGTGACTCGGAGTCTGGATCTGTGCCCGATGTATAGCAATAGGCTCACCTATAGCAATAGGCCACCTATTCTATGGGACGCAAAAGTAAGTGGTGAAACGTGGTAGTGTACTACACTCCTCTGCCAACGACTTCGGGGGTTACAGGCGTGATGTTACGTGTATCTATTACAGCATCCGTTTTTATCCAAACCCGTCAAAAACTAAGTACAAAGATCTAAGAGTTGTCAAACGTTACAATGGGATAAAAACTCTCTCTATCTATTTTATAAAAAGACAAACTCTAACATTTTAACCCAATATTATTTTACTATTTTTTTATTTTCTCCTAATGCCTTGACAAATATAGCAAATACTAATTATTTCCAATTTATTTGCGTTTAATCGCAACGGCGTCAAAAACACTTGGCAAATATAAGCGTACATAAATTCGAGATAAATATAGCGCTAAACAAAACTGTACAGGTAATATTATTATAAAATTAGGCCACACGCGTGTGTTACGATCGTAGGAATACTGTCATTTGAGGTTTCAGCGACACGCTATTTATTAATTGGACCGTAAATATACTGAAAATCGTGTTTTACCCATTATCTATTACCTAAAGTCTAACTTGATACGCACTGAAAATTTCGGCTTTTAGATTGTTATGTGAGTGTTCTCAGATTTTATAGAAATACATAATATCTGTTTGTTTGCGAAGCGTGAACAAAGAATCATTGGTGACAATTAAATTATTTTTGCAGGCAGTGAAAGCCCGACTAGCACTGTAGGAGCGGAGGCGCCGCGGGAACTGCCAAATGAACTGTCAGCACCATATGAGGTGCCGCAGTTCCCCATAGAGCAGATCGAGAAGAAACTACTGATACAACGGCAGCTTAATGTCAAGTGAGTGTCATAGCTTAGTAACTTTTGTCTCATAATCATCTTCATAATGTTCATTATCATCTGCTTGTATCAATCCAATAACAAACGTCTCAGCTAATGGTCAGCCGTATCTTTTTCATAATTATCGTACTTTTTGAATAACTTTGGTTTAATATACATTATAAAGGAATTGGGTAATGTAGATTTACTTAATTTGACTCGTCATTTATGTAAATATAGCTAAATTGATAGATCGCAGATATTGCGAAGATATGTGTCCAGCAATAGGCTATAAACAGGACAAATTGTATAGATATATGTAGATCACTTCTGCTACGTGTGTCCGTTAGGTTTGATCATAGAATAGTTTGGTGCTGCGGGTGGTCGATAGATGGCGTGTCAGACTAACTAGAGAATTAGATATAATCGTGTCGCGTGGTGTCCACGCGTCCATTGTCCGCCGATATTATTAGTTGGTTGTAATTGGATCAACCTTGACGCGGCAGTAACCCTTACAAAGGGGATGTATGTGCCACCATTCGTAATGTGATTGCATATCCGAACGCAACCCGAGCGGAACGCGCGCTAATCCCCTTCGACTGTCGCTTCAGTCATTTTCGGCGCGAATGTGTGAATTGTGCCGCGCTCTATAATTTTCGTATTACAAGTCGTTTGATTTCATTTTACGATCGTAAATTATGTTTGGAAGCAAAATTGAATGTAAAAAGTGGACAGACACGAGGAATAACACGTAAGTGGGCTAACCTATCAAACATTAATTCAATTTGATACCTTAATTTACTATTTTTGTAGCAATTTCTATGCGTCTGGATGGAAGTGTTTTGTGGATTTTAAGGGAATATAAATAATATTCGACAATGTGGAGAATTTCGGGGCTTAACCGTATCTTTATACATACTCAATCATACATGTTCGCATATTTCGACATATTTATGTCTAGCTTTATTATTCATGACGATCTGCGAAAGGCTGCAGGCAGATGCTGGATACGACAAGCCGAGGATAGGGCGTGATGGCGCTTATTGGTGGAGGCCTATGTCCAGCAGTGGACTGACATAGGCTGATGTTGATGATATATTCATAACAAGTTATATTCTCTAGCGCATGTAAAGTCTGCTAAAGTGTATTTGGCTCGTGTAATACACATTCCTTAATCGTTTTCTTTATGGAAGGAGACTCGCGGAAGAATAAATGGTCATGTGACAGTGATAGTAGGTAATATAGACTGTTCTTGATAAGTTTGCTTTGATCATTAGCTCAACAATTCCAAAAGAAAAAAACGTGGTAAGCCGGATGTGAGTTTAATCTTTTCGTATTAAATTTTGCCAGGTAAGTATATTAGTAACTTAAAATTTTGCTTTGCAAACATCAACACGCAACTCTGCTTATACCGATGAATGAATTAAATTTTGCTTATTACGACGGTTTAGAGAGACGTTCTCAACATTGTTTTAAAGTAGGTAGTTACAGTTGGGTAACAGTAGGTAGGTAACTGGATACTTTAGACGTGTGCATGCATGGCAAATTTGGCCAGTCAGCAACGCCTCACAGAATTCCGCCCGCCCACGTATTAGGAAATAGGTTGTGGAAAATTTGTAGAATATAAATAATTCTCGTACACTTCATACATATCCCATTGACGCGTAGGTTGTGGTTTTGTTTCTTGATTTGGAGACTGCGGTTTCAGTTCTGTCCCAAAAATATTGTTATTTCCAGCACGAATATTTCTTTTGTCTGGTTGTAAAAAAAAAAAACTTTTTACACCCAGCTATATTTACCCATAGGGGTATTCAGAGGAATATAATACTGTCACTTTTTACCAGTTATTTTATTCTTCCCATGTAATAGGAAGCCATGTAAGCTTATTGATAGACACCGCGCACAAATCCAGACTCCGGGTTATTGCTCGAAATTTTTATTCAGAAGGACAATTATCCTACTATATTGTTCTACTATAGAAATGTAATATTTCCTAAGTAAAAATTACACCTATACCATGGTAGGACGTAAACGTAACTGATGAAACGTGGAAGTGTACAACAACCCTCTGCCTACCTCTTAGGAGATCACAGGAGTGCAGTTGCGTGTAAAAATTACAAGCATTTTTATCTATCTCAAAAGACAAGGTATCTCCACGCGACTTCTGTAATCTTTATTACCGTCCCCCGTAGGCGGGTGTTGTGTATTAAACAAAGGAAAATTTTCAAGTCCCCCACGAAAACAGAGGTTATCTGTATCTCTCAAGACAAATATAATATTACTAAGCGGTTGTTTATAAATATAGCAGTCAAAGCTCAAACGTAAAACAAACTTTATTAAGGCAGAATGAGACGAAGTAAACATTACTTTTAAAAAATGTAATAAGATAAAAGTAATAAAAAAATAAAAGTCTAGTAATATTTATGTACCCTTAGAAGTTTTAAAATATATTATTCTACACCTACATACGTAGATACGTAATTACGTACATACATGAACGATCATTTTCCATAGGTATAAGCAGAAAGGTTTTCCACAGGCTGTATTGCACACATTTTTTCGCATTTTACTTTCATAAAAATTATACGTATTAGAGGACATTTAAAAATATTGCCCGGTGCATGACAATTATACGCTCACCACCCGCCAGCATCAATATTGTAAGACCTAAACGTAACGGGCGCAACGAGTGAATGCTCTACTCTCCTCTGCTTATCCCTTTGGGGATTACAAACGTGATGTTGTTTAGAAGCTTTAAATTCATTAACATCGTCAGCTTCTTCCGTCCACTGCTGGACATAGCTCCAATGGCACGCCGCTAAGCTCGATTTTCAGCTCTTCGCATTCAACTACTGCCAGCTATAAATTAGTAGCTATGTATGACATATTATCATTTTATCTGCGTGTAGCTGACGTCATGCGTCGGTAATTATGGGACGTGTAAATATGAACGGTTTCGAGTGGTCGCCCAAATGACTGTTCCAATATTGTCGCGGTCGGCGCAGTCATTGTTCATTGTGAAACGTTCAGTTCGCAATACTTAATGATATACCTTTTACACTTTGTCTGTGTGTGTTTGTGCGAATTAAGGCGCTCCTTCCACCCTGGACTTAAGGTACTTGACATGGATTATTACTTGTTTCGGGGGATGCTAAGCCAGTAGAGGTCGGTGGGGTGGTTGCCCACGGCGACTTTTTGCAGCGATTCACTAGCGATATACTCGCAAAGCAAATGCGATGCAAACTTTAGTTATCTCGCGTTTTGTATTTATTTATTTATCGTCTATTATCGACCAGAAGCTTAATGACAAAGGGTGGACTTGATGTCTAATGACATTCTCTACTAGTCAACACAGGGTGTTTCTCCAATGTTTCTTCAAGAGATATTATATATTGCCATTAAGTTGACGTGTTCTTGTGATTGTTCCCAGGGCGGCAGAATGCGGACAGTCGGCGCGCTCGTACACGGGCAGCGAGGCGGGTGCTGCAGCAGCCGTCTTCGAGGAGGCGGCGCGGCTGCGCGGAGACGACGACGAGCTGGACATCGTGCTGCCTCACTTCCAGCGGGTCGCTATCAGCGGGGAGGACACCTCGGGGGTAAGACCTCTTCTCTTATACTTGTCTATGTACGAGTGTGATTAAATATGCACCGGCGTAACTCACAATGTTGTTCCGGAGTAGTCCGACTATTTTCGGATATACACGAAGATCTGGCGTACAGCGAGGTCGGGGCGGAAACATTTGTAAGTGACTTAAGACAGAATCTGTAAACATTCACGAAACATTTAATAGTAACATGTGTGAGGGTGTATCAGAATTGTATGTAAATATAAACTGCATAATAATTTGGGTATCCAATAGGGTGTAGGGTGATAGCGGCTGGATGAGATCTACGGAGGATCAGGAGTTGTGGCACACCCTGGGAAAGGCCTATGTCCAGCTGTGGAATGGTAAAGCCTAATGTGATGATGATAGGGTTAATAAAAATAAGGCGTGTAAGAATTTTTCTTGTATAATTGTAAATAAATACTGAAAATATCATATAAGTTGTGCATCTATACTAGGTGCCGTTAGAAGACTTGCAGCAGGCTTCGTCCTATCTTGTCCAAGCATTGGAGATTCGGAAGCGGTACATGGAGATGTCCAGTCAGAGCTTCGCCAATATCACGGCGCGATTTGTACGGAGCATGGACTCTGAGTCCGCTGGTAAACACATCCCCAGCGCTAAGGCGACTAAGAGTGATATTGCAGGTAATAATTTCTATAAGACATTTTATTTTGAAACAATTCAGGTGCACTTCTTGAGAAATGTATAATGTTCGATTACTTCAAACAATCCTAGATCTTTGAAATTTCCAGTTGTCGCATTTTAATTTCTTCTTGAAGGTCTGAGTGTAAGCAGGGTTAAGGTCATAGTCTCATCTTCTCATATAAGTTACTCTTTTATTGCCTTCAGACCATATAGTCCATCCGCCATTCCGCGACAAGGATCCTTGGGAAGGTCCTACTCCAGAGCCCAAGGGCTACACCATCAGGTCGGACAGCGGTGTGTTCAACCTATACCGGCGGACGGAGAACGACTCCGAGGAAAAGGTACCCTATGAGTGCATAACCCTGGCGCAGTACATCCAGGACAAGAACACAATGTGCAGCATGATCGCCGACGGGCCGCTGTGAGTAGTGATTATTAACACATGTGTTTATACCATTAAAGATAATCTTACAAAATCAATTTATCATCATCATCGCCATCGTCACCATCATCATCATCACCCCCATCATCATCATCATCGTCAGTCTTCTCCCGTCCGCTTCTGGACATAGGCTTCTGCAATAATACGCCACTGTTCTTGCGCACTTGGCGTATATTTTTGCTTAACCTATGAAGGTCAATTACTATGCAATTTTGATTCTTGGAGGAGCTGATTTGGTTACACCCTTTGTATCCCTGAAAAGCATACGTAATTCCTGCCACTGCGGGAAACTTGAAACGGTACGGTAAACAAAATTCATGGGATTGTTTCTGTCCAGGAAATCATTTTGTTACCGCCGGCTGAGCTACCTATCCTCGAAGTTCCAGCTGCACGTCCTGCTGAACGAGCTGCGGGAACTCGCTTCACAGAAGGCTGTTCCCCACAGAGACTTCTACAACATAAGGTGAGATGAAATTTTACGTCATCTTTACGTCATGATATCAACAATGCCTGTTCTGCTCTGTCCGTACATACTTCAAAAATGACTAACACCTTGTGAGAAATCGGATGGCTCTAAAAACTAATACAGAACGTCTTGTGTGCTCATGACACTTGAAGCTGAAGCATTGCAGCGCAAATTCAAAATGTCAGCCAGAAAAATGAGCAGACATGGTGCTCTCTGCAGAGTCCAAATGAGCATTGCCTATAATATTCCATGAATTACAGGAAAGTGGACACCCACATCCACGCGGCGTCGTGCATGAACCAGAAGCATCTGTTGCGGTTCATCAAGAAGACGTTGAAGACCCACGCAGATGAGGTAACCTTGTAATTATTGCTTAACTTTTTATCTAAAACTGAAAAGAGTTAAGCGACATTTTATATGAATCTGAAGTAAATTAAGTCTTTGAATACCAATATTAAATTAGATTTTAAAGAGAAAACATATTTATAACAATCTTTCAAGCAATTAAACTTTATAATTACAAAAAAAATTGTCCTTCCCGTCCCGAATCCGTTCTTACATGTACCTGGTGTTATCCAGGTGGTGACGCTGCACAAGGGCACGCCGATGACGCTGAAAGCGGTGTTCCAGTCCATGAACCTGAGCACTTACGACCTCACCGTGGACATGCTGGACGTGCACGCCGTGAGTACATGCCCTCATGATAAACAATAATAAAATTATCGGTACGCTAATGCTAATTGGAGGTTAGATTAACATATTTATATTTAGGAACTTTGAGTACGCCTATAACTACACGTAGGTGCGTAACATCACGCCTGTAATCCCCGAATAGGTGAGCAGAGGAGAGTAGTAGACTCCCACATTTTACCAGTTATGTTTACGTCCCATAGAATAAGTGGTGAGCCTATTGCAGTACACCGGGCGCAAATCCAGCCTCCGAGTCGCTACTAGAAATTGTAAATTAGAATAATCTAATAGTACTCGACCCGGGATATGAAACCAGGACCTCCCGACTGGCAACCACTCGACCAACGGAGCACTCTGTCTCTCTTTTTACTGTACAATATAAACTATCCCTACCAATCTCTTCCACAATTCTACTATTATTCATTATTTCGACATTCCCAAACCATCTAAGCAACCCTCATCCCATACTCACACGTCTTACGAATTTCCTTAATAATCCTACCGCCATTTATATTTTCCCCTCCTTTACAGTACATACTACATTTCCCTTAACACGCTTATTTAACTAACAATTTAGCATCCCGTCGTTTTGCGTTCTCAGGACAGGAATACTTTCCATCGTTTCGACAAGTTCAACGCGAAGTACAACCCCATCGGCGAGAGTCGGCTGCGCGAGGTGTTCCTCAAGACCGACAACCACATGAACGGGAAGTACTTCGCACGGATCATCAAGGTATCGTTGTTGGGTCGTTGAGGTACGATTAGCATTAATGTACGGCCGTGTGATCGTTTGATTGTCAACGTAATGTCACGCCTGTAATCCCCGAAGAGGTAGGCAGAGTAGTGTAGTACGCTCCCGCGTTTCACCAGGTACGTTTAATTCCCATGGAATAAGTGGTGAGCCTGTTGCCATACACCGGGCACAGATCCAGAATTCGAGTCACTACTAGAAATTCTAAATTAGAAAAATTCAATAGCACCCGACCAGGGATTTGAACCCAGGACCTCCCGATCGAAAGTCGCGCTTGCAACCACTCGACCAACGAGGCAGTCTTGATTGTCAACAAGGTATAGATATCATCTAGGTACGATTGTTTGAGTATCGAGGTACGACTGTATGGTCATCAAGATAAGTTTGTCTGTTGCTGGTCATACAAAGCACGACTATCCACGAACAGATAATGCTTGTCAAATCAATAGATCAGATAATCTAACAAATCTGAATGCTTATTATATTTTTTATGAACGTCTCAGCCATAGATAGAGCCGCGTAATTAGAGCTTCAAAATATAAGATCAAAGAAAGCTTAGGTAAGGGAATTTTATAGATCATGAATGTTCTGCCGTCAGCTCAAACGAATTTTGCCAATTTGAATGGTCCTTTGAGGTTATCAATGGTTTGAAGACTAGAAATATTTTCAGCTGTACTTCAGCGTGAATCTTTATTACTCTTGTCCTGCGTCGCAAATTCATAACAACTACCTACCGTTGACCTAGTTATTTTGTACAGGAAGTGGCATCGGACCTGGAGGAGAGCAAGTACCAGAATGCGGAATTGCGGCTCTCCATCTACGGCAAGAGCGTCACCGAGTGGGCCAAGCTGGCGAAGTGGGCCATCCAGTACGACGTGCACTCCGACAACGTGCGCTGGCTCATACAGATACCGAGGCTTTAGTGAGTGCTTATACTGGGCCATTGGTTCTCAAAATTATTGTTCTTAAATGCTACCCACTTTTGAAACAATTATTTTCTAATGTCCCCTGAAATTACTTTATTTTGCATATACCTAGTGTGTTATATGAGTCTCAATCTTCTTCAGAGCTAAAATTTATATTGTCACTAATATTATGGTCCTTACTACTTCCCTAAAAGCCATCAACTTTATAATAAGGGGGAATTATTGCCTGCTTCGACAAAGACTATATTACATAGGCATTAGGAGTAACCGGAGGGGCGCTATAAGACATGAGAAGGCTGTAATTGAAAGTAAAAATTTCTGGGGTACGTTCTAATTTATAGCTACATTACATACATGTAAATGAAATAATAATGCCTGGACTAGTTGACACATACAAGTCTATGTAGCCTAATATGTCTAGCAAGCTTTTATAATTATATTTCAGCGACATTTTCAAGTCGAACAAGATCATGAACAACTTCCAAGAGTTTCTGAGCAACATCTTCCAGCCGCTCTTCGAGGTCACCAACGACCCCAACAGCAACATTGAGTTGCATAAATTCCTCACTGTAAGTTGATTTGATCTGTTTAATACGAGGTGCAATGGCGCTCGTCGGAGGAGGCTTATGTCCAGCAGTGGACTGAGGTAGGCTGATGATGATGATAAAAAAGAGATGTGACACAAGTTTAACTTTTTATCAACATCACGAAATCTTTTGTTGTTCATTAGTAGATATGGATGTTTCTTCGTATCGAAGCGATCGCTATCACCAGTGCTTTTCGATCTTGTTCTTACCTTATTTGAATTTTAAAACAGTCAGGCATCCGCCAAACTATTTTTCTTCAAATCATTCGATTTGAGGAAAAGTATTTTGAATTACCCCTCTCAATGTGAGAGGAGACCCACATTCAAACAGTGGAATGATAAATGTGTCGTTTATTACTATTATTTTAATTTACAATCGTTTCCAATTTTCTTCGGGGTGACCTATCTCGAAAAAGCATATACGTGAATTAAGCCAGTGCCAAATACGATTATAATCATGTGCGTAAACACTCACGGTTCGACCGGCGGGGCAGATTGTGGCCTCGACCCTTACGTTATGAGAGGAGAGACGTGTTCCAACAGTGGAACGATAAAAGTAATGTAAGGCGTGTGTGTGCAGCACGTGGTGGGGTTCGACAGCGTGGACGACGAGTCGAAGCCGGAGAACCCGATGCTGGACGCGGAGGCGCGCGCGCCGGCGCGCTGGGACGACGACGAGAACCCGCCCTACGCC
>DWME01001576.1:0-24141 GCA_018244795.1 Parelbella ahira ahira
TATTCTATACATTTTCCAGTGTGTCGAATATTACCAGTGTCTTTATGAATTATCTTTTTGGTTTTTGTCTCGCGATTGCAATGCTGTGACCGATACCAAGATCCTTATCTTCTATCTTATCTAAAGCAATAATACATCCCATTAATGTGTTATTGCTTTAGGACTTTTGATAAAGTTAATGACGAACAATAATGTTTTGGAAGTGTCGGTATGTTTTCTAACGCAACGATCGTTAGAAAACATATCGTACAATCCATAATCCAATTTAAATTCGCATCGGATTGCAATGGAACATCCAGTACGTATCCTCTTAGGAAATGTTCGCAATACAAATAGGGACATAAATTTTGGTATTTGAAATCAATCATAAATAAAACAAATTAGAATATTAGATCTATTTAAATGTCATTTTTTTTACAACGAAATAATCAAGTGTCGTTGCTTAGCTAATGTAAATACAAGAATTATCTAGAACTCCAAGTAATCCTAACTTTTATAATGTCTTATAACCAGCGCACTTTATTATTCTACATATTATATTGACTCTACCATCAAACATACCGTATTACAGTACATACATTTTCAGCAAAGTTATAATAACACTATCAAAGGAAGTCACGCTACAATTAACGCATAACGCTTAGACGTACTATGGTATAACGCACATTTTGGTTTTCGAGCTGTACCAATATGAATGGGTCCAAATATCGTGGTGTATGGAGTCGCCCCGTCCCTTTGGCAAGGAACCTTTGAGCGTTGATACACTTAATTAACGTATGTAAATTATTTAATATAGAGAGTGTTTACTAAGTCCGGTAGTTGATATTCATAATTTCATCTCAGCTTAGTAGATGGATATATTAAGGATTTCATATGAAATTTAAACCTGTTTAATCTTTGTGAATATAAATTTTAAATTACCTTAATATTGTGAGACTATATCAGATTGTGCATTTCACACTTGATGAGTAAATATTGCTATGCGAAGACAAATCATATCAGTTTATCTCAAACCTGCTTTTTATATCAGCCTTAATTAAAATAAGAACAATAAATTGTTCTTTTAACGCAGTCAGTGGAAATATGTACTGTACATATTGTATATCAAGATAATGATTACTAACTTGATATAAAGATTGCCAATATTTTTTACTGCAATTCTCTTTTCAAGTTGTTATTTTCCGCGACAAATCTTGATAAGTGTGTAGCAAATTTGTGGAATAAATTATTTATAAAATTAAATAAGGAAACGAAAAAAACCTAAGAAGAAAATAAATAAAAACCGTAATACATACTTAATCATTGGAAAACATAAACAGTAACACCTTGCCTACCTATAATGGGGATTACATGCGTGATGTGACGCATAGGAAAAAAGGTACACAGTGCGTGCGATATTATAACAAGTTTTCATTGGTTAGACTGTTCACGTTTAACGCGTTGGGCTAGTTTGGTATGAAGTTACTGATAAAAAAAGTTTTCCGAATCGATATCAATCTTTACCCAGTGTATAATGTCCCCTCGCTCCTCGACCATATATACTTACTAAAATAGTTACAAAAATGTTTAATGTTATATACTGAAACTTCTACATATAACATTTCAAAGTACCTACCTGGAGAATTTACATTGTTTCAGTGTACACGTGTATTTTAACCTTGTAAATTTCAGTCCTTCTAATTAGCGGCCCAAAAACAAGTTCGGCCGTGTTCATTGAATATGCGGTGAGTAATGTAGGTTAAAACTGATGTTTCAACGTACGATCTTAGTTGATTTAAAGCGCTATGATCATTTAAGTCCACAAATGGAGTATCTACAGGGGTTGAAATAGTTTTATTTATGCAAATACATATGTATTATAATTAACGGTAGAATTTTTTTTCAGAATAAAATGTAAACATGATTTATATTTCTTTACATTTATTTCGCGGTGTATATTGTTTTATTATTTTAAAACAAAAATATTGAACAAGATTCACAAATGTGCTTTAGATACATACCTTCAAATATGGTAATAGTTAAGCGTGACAGTACCAGTCTGTTTGATAAGCTATAAAATTTTCTGTATCAACGGATAAAAATTTACAAGTTTACTGACATAAAAAATACATCATTGTAATGTAAACTATTTTCGTGACGTAGCGTTAAATTTATTAAAATGGAATTAGCCCTGACGAGGTGACAGCAACGGCATTAGTGTAAAAATATTCGTTGAAGATCAAAACTTTTTTGTGTTGAAATTACTTTAAGTGTTGAATTACGAGTACCTACATATTCAGTAGTTTTTGTGATTATGTATGTCGTTGTACTTGTGAGATACTATAAAACAGTAATCGTTGATTAACGAATTCTTTACATAAATATACTGATATGTAAAAACATCATGCAAAATTTTATTTTGTAAGAGCGTAGACCTCAAGGCCCTGGCTGCGGTTTGGGTCCAAAAGGGTCAAGCGTTTGTGGCCGAACCGAGAACCGTCCCTTTTTATGGACTGTACTATCTTTATTGTTTTTAGTGGACCCTGTCCTTTCGACCTCCTAATTTTGTAAAACAGGACTTAAAGTCAAATTACTGCTTTAGCTCCATGTAAATGAGAAAAAAAAATTAGTATAATATATTCTTCTCTAATTGTCAATGATTCAGTGTATTTCTTCTCATTAGCTACACGAGATAATTAATGACGAAATGCAGATAGTAATTTTAAGTTTAATGCTACAGGTGTTCTATGATCTTAGGAATATGCGTAACGTAGCATTACGTCTGTATCACTCATAAGAAGTAGACGGCGGAATTTTTTTAATAAAAAAATAATGATTTTGCTTTCTAACATTGAAACTAATTGAAATTTTTCTCTCAGTAACACCCATCTTATCGTAAACTCCTAGTGAGAGAAAGTTTTATGAATATTCATGTTTTGTAGGATATGTTAAGTCGCTGGTTCCTTTACCTTCTAGGTCTTCGGCTTAATTTTGAGCCCTTTACTTTATTAATTAACATGTTGATGTAATTTTGAGGCATTTACGTTGATATACCTTTATGAAAAAGGCTCTGTATTTTAAGAGCTTTGTTGATAGAGAAGTGATCGCAAGAGAATAAAATGTTGGTTAATGTTGTTGCAGATATGTTGTCAATATAAAAATAACAGCATATATAGTGTATAGAAAAAATAATTGAGGTATGGTGTCTTTGTGTAAAATTTGTTTTGACAAGTAACTTAAATACTCCTCGCTGCTGTACAAGAGCTTTGTGGTAATTCAATGTAGTTGAAACTTTACATACACCTGATATACTCGCGGCGGGAGAGCGTGAAAATTTGCTTAATTAAAAAATTTAAAGGACGCGCAGCTTTTAGGTGTCTGCTTTAAAAATTACCCTGCTTGCTGCGTAATATGTATCTGAATTTTAATTGGTTGTTTTAAAATATTCTCTATAATTTTGTATTGATACCGATAATAATTGCTATCTGTTATCTGTAATAACATTTGATTTTAATTTCATACAGGTACCTTACCAGGTTTATTTTTATGCTATAATTCTCGTCCGTGTTATCTGTTTTGTTTGACTTTAATTTTGCGTTGATACCTATAATTTTAAAAGCAATTATAGTCCGTCACCAGATTTAGATCAGACCAGGGGTCTTTATTTTAAACGCTTAGGCTTTTATTGTTCTTAGGTAATATTGAAATGGGGACACGTCAGTGCAAATATAATTACCTTGTACCTTGTAGTTGCTGTATAGTCAAAAAGAAGAAAATCCCTATCCACCGAGCAGTACTTTATTGTTCCAAGCTCTTATTGCTGGGACACTGTGCACTTAAAATAGTTATGGATATACATAAGATGTATATTATTACGGTTGATTAAGTGCTCGTGCTTGTACGTAATAAAGTAAATACCGTCAGTTATTCGCCTCCATAAATATTTCGGCGCCGTTACTCCAACTCCGCTTGTGCACTTACCCGCAACACCGTTACGCTAGACGGATGTTTATCTTCTTGGATTTTAATTAAAGGTGTGGAGAATAATTAGAAATTATGGTTACAACGCTATGCGAATATTAAACCAGCCAGTGCAAGGGTTATTTGTATTGAAGACAATAAAGTTTGTGATATGGACTCATAGTTATTAGAGTGCGAGTCATAAGAGTTATAAGATGCTTAATAGCGCCGAGCTTGTCGTTCGTACCATTAGAAAGTATCAGATACAACGTTTTATTCAAAATATAATAAAGCAATTGAGATGCGTTAGCAAAACATTTTTTTTCTAACAAGTAAGTTACTTTGTAAGGAAAAATATTAATATAGGTACTTAGGTGACACTTTCTTAATACGTCTTAATATCAAAGTGATATTTCTCAATGAAGTTTCAAGCACTACGGTCTTCTAAAGGCGACTAGGTTTCGGTAAAAGCATCATAAGTCGCCCACCTACCTGGTTGTGAGATCAGCTGATAGAAGAACGACAAGTGCTGGAGAAGACCTAAGAAAGCTACCAGATTCAGAAGACCTCAGAACCAGGGTAGGGAATCGCCGATTATGGGTGGTCCTTATTAAGCAAGGACCTTATAAGGCTGATAGAGGGATGGATGGACCTTCATCTGCACTTGAAACTGTAGTTATATACATATATATTTCTAATAATAGAGCTGCTACGAAAACATTATGAATAAATATCCAGGCTAAATAGAGATAGATACATACCTACATGGTGACCCAGTATACGTAATCTTGCAACAGTCTAACGGGTCATCGTTGAACAACGAATGGTGAGGCCCAACCGGGATGAACGTGTCGTGTCGCAGTTTCCTTTTACCGCGCCGTATAACCACGGTCCTGGTCGTTTAACGTCGGGTTCATATTATGACAGGAACAACGGGGCTAGTTTAAAACGATATTTTGTCTTTGCATGAGTTACGGTCAAACGACAATGAACGCTTAAGTCGTAGAATAATTGCTTCACGTGTCTTCGCTTTGATATTTAGTAAACTTTTATAAATTTAGAATATTGTAGGTATAATTTCCGATCTCTTGGATGGTTAAAATTCCGCTGATAATAGTAATATTGCATTAACACAAGTAATATAAAGCACTTACGAACTTATAAACTTACAATGCACTTTCAGACGAATAAAAATTCATGATGCTATGTCTTTCCAGTCTATCGGGCAGTATTGATAAATTCAGATCAAATGAGTCTCTGTAAGAATAAAAGAGAGATACTCTTATTATGTCCTAAAATATGAACAGTATGTTAGGACTTTGTTCCAATGTGGTTTTCTGCGATAAATATTAAATTTTATTTAAGATACATGACGGATTTAATGCAACTGATAAGAGCACAACGCGTCAGTAAAACTACCCCACATATGTTTTAAATTATAATTCAACAGTACGAACGCTAACGTTTTTGAATCCTGGGCAAATTCTAACCTAACGTTTTGGTTGTTAGGTTTAGTTATAATAAATATTTATATATCTGTCGTATCTACATCCTAAATTTGAGTATCGATTTAACATAGCGTGTCTAGACGTTTCATGCTACGCCGCTGAGCTTATACACTATGCAGTACCAATTTATTGCACCAGTGCACTTGCTTTTGTTGCAGATTGATGTACTTATAAGGCACAATACAGGATGTGTGAATGACAATTAGATGATGTTTAAAAAAGTTGAAAGGCAAATTTAATGTTTTTATTCCATATAAATAGAGCTGTGTATGAGTTGAAGGCTTCAGGTGACGTGTTTTAGAAACATTGCTCAATTAGATAACGATGTGAAAAAAATCCAGAACCCTATGTTAAAGAATTGGGCATTGTTGAGGCACTATAACTTGATTTTACCTTTTTGCAGCATTGAGTGCGTTTTGCTGTTCCGCTCAATGTGACCCGTGAAGTGTAATATTAGCCCTCCGTTTTGAAAAGACAATGCATTGATCGAATTTTATTCTTATACATATAAATTATCGTTCTATTCGAATACTTAAGCATTAAATTACGGTGTAATACACAAAAGTTATGTTATCACGACATCACCGTTACCTTGACAACTCGGAGATGACCCGATATTAAATGTAAAAAGAGAAAAAATCACGTCATTACTCACAAACGTTTCATACCAGTGATTTACTCGTAGCTTCGCGAACGTGGAGAAATAACATACATATACCTACTGGTTAAAACTTTTCTATTGACCGATTATTTTATTAAGATTGGTATTAGTCATTTTTGACAAAAAATATAAAAAACAAAATGTGCCAAATTTGTTCTAAGCCCATATTACGACCAAAAAGATCTGATACCCATTTTAATATGAAATTCCAAGTATTTTAAGAACATTGTACTCCCTATGAAAGTGCGAACAGAAATAGTATAAGCGCCATAGTTAAACTGAAATATCTACATAACACATTACACGAGCGTATCACAATTATGTAACGTAGTGTAAGCTTTAAGTTCGTGCTTTTTATACGTGTTCCGATAAAAGTAACAAACAGTGGTTGGAAATAGTTTGTCTAATTCAATTTTGGTACATTTCGGCTTCAAAACTTACTGACACGCGTTTATTTTTAAATTTGTATTGAAAAAGATTATCAGGCCTTTAGTTCAAATATATTTCGAGATATGTTCCACGTACAGTGGACTGTTAATCGTTGATTTCTCTATTGTGATCACGAACAGTTGTTACAAATAAAAGACTGGACTCGATCGTGTCCAACAATAAGGGCAATCACCGTATGGCACATTCTTCGGTTTGCGGTATTTTCTTATCCATTGGTCTCTTTTTAATTCCAATCGGTTTATAGAATTTACTTATATACTTATACGTTTTATTGACATTTATGACTTGTATTTATTACACAAAGTGAATTTAAATTTAATATACAATATTTCAATTATAATGTTATCATAGATTGAAATAAGTTCTGCTGTACTAAGTTAAATTTTCAATTAGCTTTGAATTTAGACAGGATATTTAAGTTCCAGGAAAGTTAAATTTTAATCTTAGTTTCAAGAACTGTTAAGTTGATGTACATCGATATTTTAACAAAGGGTTATCTAGTATTAAAATAAACTATGATAGTCTTTAGTGGTTTACAATAAAGCCTATTTTCTGTTTTTCATACTTAAAGTATGGCAAGTTTTTAGTATGATTTATGTATTTTTAAAATATTTTTTAAAATATTGCGTATTTTTTAAAAGGTACTGAAAGTGTACCTGAACGTAGGATGTAGAACGTGGGATAACATCATAGTGAAACCTTGGGAGAGTACTATACTTCTCTGTCTACTTCTTCGGAAATACATGCGTGATGTTATTTTTATGTATGTAGTTAATAATATTATTTTGACTTTGTTTTCTAGGTACACATTGCGTACTTGTATTATTCACTTCAAACTCATTTTCCAATCCAACTAAAACACAGACCTGTTTTGGACATCGCTGTTTCGTTAGTTAAAATTTTAGTAACCTAACCTAAAGTGAGGATAATTACGCTATTAGTGACCATCCAGGTGGAATATCTCGCCTGCCAGGTGGACGACAAATTCAGAGTTATTCCTCGGGGGTAAAGTCTGTTATGCTAAGAGGATTATGTGGATTGTTGACCTCTGCAAGCCCGGGTTGGTTCTTCATTTCGATTAATGCATATGGATGTCACACGCTGCCAGTGTCTTAATAAGCTCGCCGAAGCTTATATTATCGGCTGACTTGACCTGTTCGGTCACCACACATAAATACCTATTGAGCACTCCTACGGGATTTGTGCAGATCAATTCTCTTGATCTGCCTGAACTGTTCTCTTTGACCTGTTGTTTGTCTTGTATTTGTGCTATGCCAGTGAAAGATGAAAGCTTCACTCCAATCCTTAAAAGAATCTTATTTCACTTTTTTAGTAGTGGCTCGGAGTCCGGATTTATGTCCGGTGTATGGCAATAAGTTCATCCCCTATTCTATGTCGCGAGGCATAGTTTTGGTATGTATCGTGAGAAAGTATTACACGCCTCTGCCTACCCCTTCGAAAAGAACAGGTGTGAAGATAACAATATAATTATTTTTTCACTTGTCTTTCGCCGTTAACTGTGGTATAACATTTCGCCGAATCGTTTTGATATATTTGTTAAAAAGCCTAGCTCCCGATCTTTTTGACACCGGAATATACACGTAATAACTCTTACATGTGTACGCGTCTAAATTATTCTTCATGTAAGTCTCTAAGGGGAGGTACGCCAAGGTTAATTCAAAGATAGCATACGTAATTTCATTTGCGTGCAACGAACTTTAAGAGCACGTAGCAGTTTCAAGGTGTTCAACTTAAACACTCGGGCCAGGTGCTCGTTTGCTAATGTTGTAGCAAAGTCCTCTTGTTCGTAGTAGTCGCGTGCTTCTTGTTTCACTAATATTCAAAGTGTACTTATAGGGTTGTACTTCACGAAGTAATGCGATGTGCTATGAATAATAAAAATGAACGGAACTTGATGTTACTTACTCCGTTTTGTTGAAGTTGCGACGGCCTCAAACTGGCATATAGTGAAACCTATATGTATGTAGCTATGTCTCAATGCATCGGCTTAATTTATGTATGTTTATTTTTCAAATAGCGCGACTCTGAGTAAATACTGTGTAAATAACTGTAACGGAGTAAACACTCATGGAATATGAAAAGAAATATAAACCTTTTCTTATTATTGTCTGCTGTTAATCCGCCACTGCAGTGCAAACATAACTCTATCTTAGGTCAAGTAGAATAAAGGTTCCTCTTGAGATTTGTCACAGATAATGCTACTCCCAAAGTATTTATAAATAATGTATATATAAAGTAGTATTTATTCCTATCAAAGTGTATCCGGCTATTATGTTCCAAGAATACAATTATTCTTTATTTTTTACCAAAGATGATATGAATAACAGCATACAATTGTTATAATAGAAATACCCTTGAAATACGGTTTTGTCCGTATAAAACAATTTTTACCTGACATCATTTGGGCAGACAAAACTAGAAACAAAGAGAGAGAAAGAGAGAGAGAGAGAGTTGTTACATACTTAGGTTTATAATTACAATAAGTTAATAAATTCTACCGATAGATCTACCAACATTTTGGCACATTCTAGCATGTTCTATAGACATATATTCGATTAACTTGAAGCTCGTGCCGATCGTTCTAATATTTTGTAGTGTAGAACCTATTTTTACTTAATAAATGAAGACGTACAAAGCAAGAATGACTCATTCGTTTCATATAAAGGAAATACAACTGAACATTTTTAGTGTATGTTAGCTAATACTGATGAATGATCACTCTACGTTGTATGTAATCAATTCTACTAGCTATTAGACGCACGGCCAGTGTACATGGGCCTTTGCTGTATACAACACTAGGTGAAAAACATACGAGTTACCCCTTTTTTGTTGCTGTATCACGGATCGCAATTATTTGGTTCATTTGTGAGCTGTAGATATAAAGAAAGGATTATATCTACGTTTACTGCTATTAATTATATTTACGTCTGTCGTCGTAGATTGGATATTCGATAGTAACAATTCATTCCGTGACATTATCAATGTTTTCGAAAATAAAAAAGGATGACTTTTTTTTAATTGGAACATCTATACACGCAGTTATTTTACAATTTTAGCGATATCTATTACAGTTATTATGTATGTAAATGATCTCCATATAGGACTTTACAATATTATATTCGAAATCTTTATGAACAACGGAAGACGTATGAATCCATTTTGGGGTGTAAACCAATCACCTATGTCGCTTATTTCAGTTCTAAAAGCATATCAAAGCACAAAAAAGAAATATCTTTTTTTTGAAATAACCAAGCACCCGTTGTGTATTAATTTTTATCATATAATACAGGATGTGCCTTATAAACTCGCTTTGTCGGGCAATAAATTTGGCAGTATTAACTGCATTTGTATAGTTGGCAAAAAACTACTATTACAACGTTTCCAGGTCATCTGCTAAGAGATCGTTTTTCATATTGTTGTTATGTTTGCTTATGATTATTATTTATGTGTAGAAGTGCTTTTTTGTATTAAATTAAAACCTAAAGTTACGCGCAAGAATTTTTTTAAAATGTAGTTTAACTTATGAAGAATTTGTATAACATCATTATGCGATACACAATATATTATTATTTGTAACTAATCAGTAGTTTCTTGTAATCGCCACTGTCGTCACACAAGTCGCAAAACAGTTAACGAACATAGTGTTACGAAATAGTTTTTTGTGTACATAAATATTAAAAATATACGAGCACATGTATATTCTTATTAGGAATAGATGTGTTAGGAAGGACAGCGCACTTGTGTAGTACATTTAAATAGCCTTCAGAAGCCATCCGATGTCATGAACATCAACAGTGTGCAAACGTTTTAGAGAGCTTTCTTATTTAACAGGTATTTTTAGTTACGATTTAAGACTTGTAGTTTTTTAAAGCTGTAGGAAAAAAATAGTTTGAATTTTAATTTCAAACTTTTCTTATACATACACACACACACACGCGCGCATATACACACACACACATATATTAGGTATTCAAAAGCATCACTAAGTCCTTCATAATTACAAATATATTTACTATATTCATGTTAGATGCAATATATTATAGTTAAGATGGATATTCAGACTACATTATTATGAGTCCACGAAAACAAAGCCGCGGGCAGATCCAAGTGATTTATATAGCCCATTTCCAATGTACATAGTAATTTAGAAACATAGATTGTAACGGAACGAAGCAATACCAATACAAGTTTCAGTAGCGGTCTCCGGAACTTGAACGATTCACTACGGCCATGGAAATAGAGCTGTGATTGTGTGGAAGTGTTAATTTAAAAAAAAAATGTTAACTTGATTTAACCGAATTCTAAATTTGGAGAAGAATAGAATAGTGATCGGAATTACGATTCTAGAATAATCGAACAACAAGAATGATGGACATATGTACATATATATTATAAAAGATGAGAGGAAAGAAAGTAAACGAACCCATTTTAGATACAATTCATAAAAGAAGATCAGTATGAGAAAGGTGGTGAGAATCCGAGAGGCGAATCACGTTAACTGGCAGTGCCACATGATGAAAGAAAAAGAAAGATGATCATAGATAGATAGATAATCCTAAATTTAAAGAGAACTGCCAAATTCAGAGAAGCCTAAAATAAAGTCCTATAACGATAAGTACCTATATGATCGTATACGTCAAATAAAATATGTTAATTGATTATAAAGTAAAGTATAAAACAAATAAAGGATAGACCCACGGTACCACAGACAGTCGCCCAGCACTAAATAGCTGTGGGAATTAATTTGCGCAGCGCCAGAAAGTGGTGCATAGCGTTTCTAGCGCTTTATGTGGAGACACTGGCCGTTCCACTGTCTTTACATCTATCGAAGCAACAAATCGATAGAGTGGCTCGTTAGGTAGGGACAAGTCGCCGCTCCCGTTAATAGTCGGGAATATCTGGTCACAATATTATATTTAGTAGTTTATGCACACCAATTTGCGTTGAATTTGCTCGGTAAGGTAGCGTATTTACAATCATTGTTCTGCAATACCGTGACTATATTGTTATAGCAGCTTCAAAATGCTTGTTCGATTTAGTCAATAGGTTAGAATGAATTCGAATTTACTGTATGCTGTTATTTGGGTATGCTGCATCAGATTTTATCTTTATTAAGCATTTTCAGACTGTAATTGCGCAAACTGGTAAAAGTATTTAGTCATATTTAAGGTCTCTTCTTAGAAAGACAACGGCTAAAGTCAGTCTGCTGTTCTCTAGTAATGACAGACTTTACAAACCAGAATATAATGACGTTCTTTCAGGAATACAGGTTTTCTGGCGTTTTTTTTAGAGTTTTTAGAGCGGCATTTTTTATTTTTTAAAAAACGCAACATTTCGCCCATAATCCCCGAAGGGGTAGTCAGAGGAGTGTAGTACACTTCCACGTTTCATTAGTCACGTTTAAGTCCCTTGGAATAGGTGGTGAGCCTATTGACAGACACCAGGCACAATTCGAAGCTTCGAGTCACTAGTAGAAATTCTAAATTAGAAAAATCCAATAGCATCAGACCTAGAATTTGAACCCAAGACTTCCACATGGTCAGTCGCGCTTGCAACCGCTCGACCAACGGGGAAGTCCTCTTTATTTTTTAATATATTATTTCGTTACTTATATTTATCACCACACCAATCCCCTTTCGTTTAGTTTATTGGGAGACCTTTGACTCCTTCATAAGCCAGTATAGAACTGAACTGTTTCAGACTGGCGAGTCTTAGTCATTCTCGGCACATGTATCCATTAACATTCACATTTTAATTTTTTTCACATTTATTTTATAATTTTTCTATGACTTTTATTATAAACACATACTCGTACGTTTAGATTATGTATGTATTGACATAATTTTTAATTGTATTCGGTTTTATTACTTGTGGAATGTGGCGATTTACTGGCGTTTCAGCTTTTTGTTAGCCTCAAAAAGCTCAGGATCATGGTTTACTCAACATGTTTTAACGGATGCTGTGCAAGGTATATATTGGAAAACCGCTCAGACGTGGTTTTAATGTAATTATTAACGAAGGTGTTTGAGCTAATAGTATCTTGTTTTGCAAGTGGGCTTAGAAATAATATTTTAGTACTTAAACCTTACGTATAAAATAAAATTTTAAGTAAGAACGTTTCTAAAATTTTTAAGGTTTTTAAAAGTGTCTGTGAAATATTAGCTGGCTAGCCTAACATATAAATCAGTGGCTGAAATTGACATTAATCAAACATTTCAATCACAATTGATATGAATCGCTTTTATTAAGGTTCACTTTAATCTAAGTTATCAATTGATTGTTAAACAATAGCTATATGGATATATTCGAATATGAGCATACAAAGGTCTTGGAAACGGGAGACATTGAAAGGTTTCCATTCTCATTAATGTTCAAAATAAACCATTTTTGCCACTCTCCGGCGTTATTTATAACAATTCGTTTCATGTAATAAATGCTCGTTTATTTGATTGTGTTATATATAAATAAATATAAGACAGTAATACATGAATATTTAAAAATGAAAAATATTTCTAAATTAAATAAAATGGTATATATGTATGTATGTATGTATAGACATCATACTTTTGTTTCCAAATAACCTTTACAATGTCGTCATTTTTATTGTTAATTCATTAATTTATGACATATTCATCCACCCACTGATTATGTTAACACATCATAAAGAAATAATTACATCTTCTTGTACATAAGTAATTTTTTTTTAAATTTTAAGTGTAAGAAATCTACACATTTTACATTTCCAATATTGTTCGCTGGGTCGCGTTAAGTCTGCCAAGGCGCAATCATTAACATAGTAGACTATGGTCTTAATCCTTCGCATAAAGACACGAGGCCCGTATCCAACAGTGAAATCATAAAAGGGATGATTATGAACATAATTGCAATCGTTGACATTTACTTACTGACATTAGTTAAAACGTATGAACTTTATAACATCTCGTATACCATTTGCATAATATAGTGATATTTAAGCGCCTAAAAGCTATTACCGTCTAAAATGTCGTGGCCTCTCAATGCTTTCCGACAAGGTTTGCGACATTATTAGAGACATTTACAATACAATTTGTGTATGACGATGCTATTATACATAAAAGCATCATCACTACGTAAGTTTGTTACGAAGTTAATATGGTCCGCTCGCGTCTCAACAATGTTACAGAATATTGTTTCTCATAATTGCTCCTATTTGAACATCGAAACGTCTCTCAGAGATGGTACACTTTAAATAGAGTATTATACCTTCGATGTATTATGCCTTTATTATGAACGAAATCAACGTTCATGTGATCGTCTTTGTGTTTCTTTGTTGTCGTTGTCTGTAAGGACTGTATATTTGGCACTCGGTGCTCTCTCCCTATCCCGTAAGGAACCTGGCGTACGTACATCTAATAATACCATAGTTTTATACGGAAACAAGTACGCGCAATAATTGCTTACTTAAACATATCCATAGTATACATGCCTCGATATTCGTTGATCGAAACGAACGGACGCGCACGACCATCAATCCACCGGCAAGTCGCAAAGCTATTACGATCACGTAACCGCCATACAATTTATTGCACACAAAAACAACGGCACTGAAGTGAATTACATCGACATCTAAACATTAGGTTTGACAGCAAAAACTCGCCGATCCATTGTTTTTGTCGAACATTGTTCCCAATTAAATAGCCATACAGAAATATTTTATGAACGCCAATGTAAAAGCTTTATTACGAACGCTTCTGAAATTGTATGTTTTAATTAGCATGTTTAAAACACCTTTGTGACATAAAGCGGTTTTATTTGAAAATTAATAGTTTATTTGCATTAAATTGGACGAGTTATGTATATTTTGTTGGAATGGTAGATGTTGCTTATTAAAATATATGACTATTACGAAGTAAAACACAACAGCATATGAGTAATATCATGGCTTATTCATGTGTGTACACATAAATCAATATTGTCTTTATATCCTACATTGTTTTCGTAATGTTTAGACTTGCAGTATATTAGGTGATAAACAATGTACGACTTTTCCTGTGAGGTTTTGATTTGCAGTTATAACTAGTTCTACAGAGTTTACGGTCGCCAACTTTATGGTCATGGGCCATGGGAAAATTCCTTTTAGTTTAGCTATATATTGTTGTCAATATTATTAAGTATATTTCTTTACAGTTTCCACGGTACTTTTGGCAGCATATTATACATATCTATCTCCGTGGTTAACACGTCTTCTGTGCAAGTTTTTAGCGTAAAGTAAGTAATTTTGTAGTTGAGACGAAGTACATCCAGACAATCCACTTTATAAGAGTACTTTAGTTGCCTTAGTTTATAAGTTTTATTGATTCATATAATATTCCTTTGATTTAATGATTCTTTTTCATTTCGTGGATATATGTATATGTCCTTGTACTCCTTTGGGTTAAGGCGTGTACGGCATAATCACTTTTTACTTTCACAAATGTGAGATGAATGGTTAAAATTTTGTTTTTTCTTAAAAGGTTTTGAAAAACTTCTTAAAAGTTTAGACGGTTTTTCTGAAAGGTATCATTTAAAATTTGGCAAAATAGCAGAACTTTTAGTCATTGTCTTGTTTTGGTATTTGTTGAAAATTTTTTAAGCCAATAAATCTCTAGAATATTTTAAAAATACGAGTATGTGTAATGTTGTTCTTTCTAATGATGCACCTGCTTCTATGGCGACATATGCAGCCAATTTAGAGTAGAGTTCAAACATTCTAAAGACATTCGATTATATCAGCGCACTCCATGTTGTAAGTGCCACTTTACCAAGCGAACTTTCTGGAGTGCTGTAGAATTATTAATAGCGCAAATAATGTATGTCATAGTGTTTTAAATCGATCTTAGTTAAGTAACTATAAATTTTGCTACCATTAATTATGAGTAAGTTAATTATTTGATATTAAAATGTTGATTAAAATATTGAGTTATTAATTACATTATAAATAAAATCAATATTCTAGAGGATTCTTCTAACCAGCTATTCATTTCTTTTTTCTTTTTGTTAAATAGGTACGTCACCCTGTGCGCTCATTGCAAATTGTTCATCGTAGCTTTTAGTTATGTTGTAAATGTGAACTGCTACATTGTGTTCGCGGTTAAAGACTATGTGTGACAGATACCTACAATTAATTGCGTGGCATTCCAACGCAGTCTTTTGTGGTAGGATTTTTTCTTACACTCTTTTTTTTCTATTCACGTACTAATCTAAACATGAATTGCGCTTTGTAGTATATTATTCTGGATGTATTTTTGTAATTTTTTATTTATTTTGTATTTACATTAAAAATAATACACTCCGTGGATTGGAAAAATAGGCGGTTTCGGAATCGAATACAGCTCACGGAGAAGGATCCCAGATAGATCTGAAAACACCTATAGTAAGAAAAATATGCGCAAGTTAAACCGGTGCATAGTTTTATCCTATATCTAGATACTCGTGAAACGTTTTTTAGTAAAGTTGTTTAATAATGCAACGAAATCATAATTCTATAAAATAAATGAACATCAGTTTATTTCAACCAAAGCAACTTTTGATAAAGAATTTTCCCGTAAAGGGCGACTTAATGAGTCGTTTCAAAGTTTTTATCTGCTATCTGAATGTCGCCGCTTTTCTTGCAGGGAAATGACATTAGTGCCGAGTGATGGTGATAAATAGAAGGTGCAGGATGCAGAGATGTTTTTATTCATTTCGAGATAATTGTCCACTTGTTCTTGCATGATGCAAAATGATCGCGTTTTTTACAAGGCTCCGAAATATTGGATTAGGTGTTTTAGACAAAATCATAATATGTACTATTGAAATAATGAATAGATATTCTCGTCAAGAAAGATTGTAGCGCTTTTCAGTATTAAGTTGTACTTCTGTGATTATATTGTTATTAATTTTTGTACTCCTTTCTATAAGTGATTTTTAAGGTTTTTCTTTGATATATTTAAATTTTTCGTTGCTTATTATGTGGGTACTCGTATTTAGAGTATATTTGAATAATCAGAATTTACGATCGCGATCTAAAAAACGAAAACATTTACATTTTGCATTTTAACGAATCCTGCCCCAGATCGAAATTCGGACCATGCAAATAATGATTGTACCTACATGACATCGGCACGAATTGATTGATGGGGTTCGATTCCCTTACAAAATGTTGATTGATACCTGTTCCATCGGATTATATGATTCTATTCACGATATTTTGCATAACACGTTTACTCTGAACTTTTTGCTTTTTGATCTAACAATTTATTTCTATATCATTTTTAATCATTCCTTTTTCCAATTTTCTGACGAAGCCCCTAATGTGTGTACAGATATAAGTAAGTATTAGGAGAACAAGTTTTGAAATGAAAATTCTTGTGTAGAATAGAATATCATTGAATAGAAATTTTATATTTTATGAAATAGAAACAGTAGAATAACTTGCAGTGTCGAGAAATAGAAGAGTCATGAAAACTGATCCGGTTATACTCTTTATGCGTCTTATTTATAGTCGCAGTATAGACTCGAAGTATTCCAGAAAGTAAAATATTCAGTCATTGTATATTATACATTCCGGAACGTACATATATCATTGCGAGAACGTCTGTGTATTTCAAGTCACACTTAGGAACATTTAGCGACTTCTTAAGTCGCTTTTTTGTATAAACTTAAAAAAATTACTCTTTCGTCATCGTCATCGTCATTAGCGTATCTCAGTCCACTGCTAGACATAGCCTCCTCCAATGAGCTTTCCTCTTTCTTAGTGGACTTTAAATATATATCTGTCATGAGTTACTCGGACTCAAAGTAGCATGATATGAATTCGATGGTTTAGGGAATATGTTGTAAAATTTGTATATTTTCTTGTGACGATATTGATACATGTGGATGTATCAATATCGTCACAAGAAAGAGTATAGAGTAATGAGTGTTTATGAAGCGGAGTTTGAAATTGTTTTTAGCTAGTAATCAGTATTGAATATTAAAAACAAAAAACCATATATGAGTAGTTATAAACGTATCACAGTGTAAACGTATGAAAAAAATAAGTCATCGAAGCAGTAATAGCAGTTAGCCGAGAAAATGTAAGGTTTGCGGTAGTCAGTTAATTTTCTATGTAATATTTAAATAAATATTATATTTATAATTATAAATAAATTATCTGTTGTACTAAGATATATTAACTATAATAATATTATTGTTACAGTAGAAAGTATATACATTTCACCACAAACACGGTGTACAAAGCCTCACTATAATTAATCCAGACGGGCTCATAGTTCATGATGCTGCACAGGTAATATTTTACAACGATACAAACTACTTCGTACCATTGTTGCTAAAGTACTTTTACTCCAACTACTATTAATTCTCAACCCATAACGGGATTATAGGGTGGATCTTAAAGCAATTTGCACTGAAGCGGACCCATGGCTCAGTGAACAATTCTATTGTTATTATAACAACAAATAGATTTAGTGAAACTTTATAATTTTCTGTACGTAGCAATATGAACAGATTTAAATGTTGGAATCGGGACATTCTATATTAGATAATATTTATCTAAGTACATTTCTGTACTTTTTAAATATAAGAACCAGTCCGGGAAAAATCCGTGTTAATATCAGACAAAATCGTTTGAGGAAAACGGTAGGTACTTCAAACATTCAAATAAATATTTGTAAAGGAATGTGTAAAGTTGCATTCACCTCCGTTACGTTCGAAAAATGCAACTTCAGCTTCATCTTTTCCCTGATATAGCGCAAGTTTACATAAAATCATTCTCTATTTCTCGGTGGCTCGCTTTGGGTCTTAGAAAAATATGTAATAAAACAAGATTTCAATTTTAAAGGATACAAATAGACCATGCCGAGAACAAAAGACTTTAATAGTTGTGCCGTCATACGTGAGCTTACGAGGCGCAGCCTATTTTGAAATTCGTGTCATTGAAGCCGGTGAACAAAGATGCTTGAACACAGAATTTTTCTAGAATCAGTTCGACTGGAAATTAAAAAGAGAAAGATTTGATTGAACTAGATATAACAGTATTCATTTCGGTAAAACATTCTACATCGACTTTCTGTTTGTTATCGTTGTCTTCGAGTTAAAAAGAACTTCAGTCAACTATAAAATATAATAATTTCTAGTCGATTAGTTAGTAGTTTATATATTTCCCATGTAATATTGTAAAATTTGTACATTATGACTTAGTATTAAAAGCAAAAACATTTTTAAAGTAACAAAACTTTTCCATTCAAAAAAATGTATCATGTACCTTTTTATTTCATACGTGCAGTGAAGTATATTTATCTGCGTTCATCTCTTTGCAATTCAAATTGAAATGTGAATTCATCTGTATTCGCTTTCATTCATTGATATCGTTAGCCCCGCGGTGGTTGGACTCTTGGAGAGAACTCTTTTTCCTGGATAGATTGTGGATGATTTTATTTTGTTGGTGAAAATTTCACGTGTATTTCTTCAATACTGGCACACGGGATTGATTTTTGAAACGTATCCCGTTCGTAATTGGCTTCCGCGAATTGTGCGTGCCCACACTTCTTGTGTTGTTTCACCGTAGGTATGACTGCAGAAATAGAATTGTAGACTTACTTTAATTAACTCCCTGAAAGAGATATTACCTATGAAAGGTAAACAAACTTAACCTACTAACCTAGTTGAGAAATGTAAATTTTCGTGATCTCAGTGTCATGGCCTCCATCTAAGACCACACGTAACGAATGATCCCATTTGTTATAGTTAGTTTGTATTTAGTAAAATATTATATTATACCATCCTAATACTACGTTGGTCATCATTAACTTCTACATTCTTTAATTTATTTAGAAAAACGTTGAAAACGCTTCAACACGACGTCACATCTGCATTTATTTTGTATGTGTAGTTTGCAGGATAGTTCTAATGAGGGTAGAAATGACAACAAACGAATGAATGTTTTCCGCTCTTGGGTGTGTTTCTGCTCTTGTATGTTACGTGATAATACATGTATATCATCTGGTTCGCGCGAGTGAAAGCTTCCATTTAGCCGGAACGATCAGTCAAATTGTGACAGAGTAGCGTGCGCATCTATCAGACAACTAGTACACTTAATGACCTTTGTGCTACTCAGCTGGTCCCATCCATGACGGATGTTCTCTTTAGAACACGGTTGCTATGCTGAAATCTGTATTAAACATTCGGTGTGTGTGTGTGTGTCACTCATTTTCTAGATTCCATTTACTGAGCTTAACCTTGATTATTCTTTGTGGTGCTCCGTTATATACATACATATATTATGTCTATACTTTTATATGCTATATTATGTTAAATCTAGCTGAAAATAATATAATTGTATATGTAAATTTGCACATACATAATATTGTGCTATACGAAAGACGATATACAAACTAAACTAGATTTAATAATACACGCTTAAGCATTAGCCGGAAATAAATGCAACCATTGTAGGCACTAAAGAAACTAATTTAACCAATTTTTCCCCACGCCTTTTGTTAATTGTTTCCCGAAACCGCTAATTAAAGGAGGCTAGAATAAATTTTGTAAAACGACTTAGCTAATTAAAAAAACCTTTACAATTGTTATTCCTTCTTTTGTTTGTCTGACCTAAACATACTTATTCGCACTTTATCTGTTCTACGTCCTACCAATTTGGAAATTGTGTTGAAAGTCCAAATAAATTAATTTGTTCATCAAATATCTAAGACATCAGTACATAGGTACGTAACTATGCATCTAATTAGCACAATATACTAATTGTATTCGTTTTTTTTTAACTTTGCATAGGTCCTCTGATTCAAATCATTCGCACAGCATTTTTTAATTTTTCTACTATTTATTAACACTAACCGCAGCTATTCGTTTACACCTAATTAAAACTTTAATCGCGTTACAAGGAGAAAAGTTTTTCTTAGTTTTTTTCCTTTTTTCAATGTTTTATATTAAGTTAAACAGGGAACGATCTAAATGGCATTAAATAAAGAAAACTTTGAGTAAAAATGCAGTTTACAGAATTCTTCTACAAGTATATAAATTATCTTTATCCAAGTGCGTAAATATGAAAGGGGTATATAAATTAGGTAAGTATTTTGAATGGTAATTGCAAACAAATATATTATGTATGGTCTCAGATATGTTCGTTTTGACTCCACACAAATTATGTTACGTCATCATCATCAGCGCGTTTAAGTCCCCTCTGGGACAAGGGCCTCCCCTGAGGGGTTGTTGGCCATAATAACCACGCTGAACCTGCAGATTGGGGATAGAGGAGTAATGCTTCTCGTTATAACAAACCTTAGTGAATTTATCTACCAGTTTCATCACTAAAAGACAATGAATATAGATGTCACAGGTGGTGTTCAGTGAAATGTTGATGATGGGATCGTTAATTTTTTTTAGTATCTTCCATCACATTTTCGTTCAATTGCAAGACTTTTTTTCCATTTGCGTTGACAACATGAACATAATGCTTTAAGTAACAGTTCAAGCAAGCTCAGCTGTATGAGTAGTCCGGTTACTAAATATTAATCGTAAACAACAATCGAACTTTCTCAGACACTTGAACTCGGAACATCGGCTGTTGTTCTCAATCGTTAAGTAATATGTGTATTGTATACGGCATTATATGATATTCTTAATGGCTCGAATACGTACGGAGCATGTGCTTCGGTTCCAAATGGGTCGCTAACCTACTTTGAATTGGGTATCAATATCCACTCTCCTGAATCGGATTGTTTGTTGCAGTGGAAAATAAAAAAAATTTAGCCTAGTTACGGCCCGGTGTTCTGCTCGTGGGTGATGAAAACGTGAACAAGGCATTTTATGCTTAGTATTTCAGTGATAATATTGTAGAGATCTGAATTTGTTCCCAATTCATATTAGTAGGAAAATTAGTAACTTTTTTCATTTGATCAAGATACTATCTGACACGAATTCGTCTGCGATATGCTTAAACAAAAATTCATAAATATGAGAAAATTTTTCATGCATAGATAAATCTCATCGATAACGGCAAACGTCTTTAATCTAGACTATCTCGTTACAATCTGTACCCATATATTTATTGCGCAAGAAGTGGAAGGTTTACGAAGAGTGTATCAGAACAAGATAAATCGTTGGGAACCGATGACGACAGGCGGCGACGGATAAAAATAAAATCTTGTGACCGATAGTGGAATCTTTGAAAGTACTGCTCCATTCTCTGCGGGTGGATCAAATAGAATCGGACCGTCTGTGAACGATTTTGAAAATGGCGAACACTTGAAATCAGGAGCTGTTTCAATGAGTATTGTGCGATGTTTTGTATCAAATTTAAGAAATTTTGCTATTGATTTTAAAAAAATTTTCTACGCGATGCATTTACTAATTATAATAACAACTTCATTCTTTAATGTGACGCTGAGTATGCAAATTTTATTAAATGTAATACTTTGAGGAATCTTTAATACTAACGATAATTTAATAAAACACACGTTGCCTATCGATCCTCTAATGGGTAGGCATAGGAGTCTAGTATACTCTCACGTTTCACCAGTTACATTTAAGTCCCTTGGAATTTTGTTGAGTCCATTATTTAAAACACCGACCACAAGTCCAGACTTTGAATCACTACTAGAAATTCTAAATTAGAAAAATCCATTATTACCCGACCTGAGATTTAAACCCAGGAGTTCCGATCGGTAGACGCGTTTACGACCACTCGACCAACGCGGCAGTCATTTAAACAAAGTCATTCAAGTCAAGTCAAGTCATTTAACAAAGTTTAATAAAATATATATCGAGAGGAAACCTGCAACTCATAAAGGTAGAGAGAGGATCCATGTCCAACAGAGGAACAATTGAACGGGTGATTATAATAGTTATACAAATGGACGAGCAATAATCTCTGGGATAACTATTTGTTGGTTTACCTATTTTATTTTAACATGAACTAACAACATTTAACATTCTAAACTACTATCGTTATGCCTATGGACCGCTATCATCTTGTTGCCTTTCTAGTGATATTAGAACCTATAAATATTTTCTATTACCTACATCCAAATTGAACTTAAATGTGTCTAAACAGTCTATTCTCTTTTTCTTCGTGTTTCGAATCTATCTGGGTCACAATAATCATACGATAAATCTCGCCATCCCTTTTTCAACACAGGTCTGTTTTTGTTTATTTCTTTCGCAGCCAGCCTGTCTCTAAGTAAAAAATGAAACGCTTAAACCAATCTCTCTAATCTATCCGAGCGAATGAAATAGAATCGGTCCGCGTGTGAACGATTGTGAGAGTAGCGATCGTTTTAAATCGGAGACCTCTTCCATGGATATTGCTTGTCGCATTGTGAACTTTATCTATTTTGAAAACATACATATAATCTCTTTCGTTATTATCTTCCATATTTTCGTTTGTATTTCGAAATTTTGAAAAGATTCTAAACTCATAGTTGGAATATACGATTATTGTTTTCGAAATCCATTTCCATTGTTTTGGTTCACGAAAGCGCGTAATTGTGAAAGCGAGGTGAGATGCATATTAGTCTGTGTGGTCTGTGTATAAGACGAGAGGCAACATTTCGCGAAATTGTCACGCGCCGAATTGTAAAGTTTGTGTCTGAGCGGAGTACTGCAGTGTTACATTACACTCTTGGGTTTGTATAAGAAGTTCTTACTAGAAAACTTAGATGGTTTTCTTGTGTAATATTTTTTCATTGGGTAAATGTTGCAAACATTCAGCTTATTTCAGTAGTATTCTTATTGCGAATACTTATTTTTATTGTAAGATAAATATACGAGTATCTCTATATCTACAACATTATTAGTGACATAAAATCTACTAATAACAGCTAGATTTTTATGTACGCAGCAATATTTTAATACGGTAATTAATTCCAAAACTTAATCTTTTCTATATTTACATTTTAAGCTTATCTATGGTCAGTATATATACAATTATTATACATTAAGCTTATAATCGTGTCAATTCAACAGAGCACGAACAAGATGAAACAATACGAAACAAGATAGCATTAACACAAAGCCAAGAGAAGTTAGAATCGAATTAAAATTCAATTTCTGCATCCTAGCTAAATCTATATTTTCTTGTGTTACAGGTAAAAACATTGGCGACCCGCCAGTATCCTGAAATTCAGCTTCTGCCTTAAATAAGTAAGTAGCGTTGAGTCTTAGTACCTGCAGAACATTAGTATACATACGCTAGTAAAAGTGATAATGAATATAAACACTGGTACAACTTGTGCTATGAAATGGTGAACTTGAAAATGTACTTATTTCTAAGTATCGTAAGAACTTGAGATCAGATACATAGGACAGATATGGACATAAAAAATTAACCACTGTTTTGTTACAGTGGGTTTAATAATAACTATCGATGGTATAATATGGTATACGATTCTTTGGTGAAAGTTTGCTGTATCCATTTATAATTTGAAATATTTTTTGCTACATCAATGATAAATTTGATCTAAAGATCTGAACGTCTTGCATTAGCTGTCCCTGGGGACTGAACTTAACATAACCGATAGTACCACTAACTGCACTCATGTTGAC